>SNQJ01S0017651.1:31662-73668 GCA_010110895.2 Picea sitchensis | reverse complement strand
AAGGGAAAGAAAGAGTTGGTCTGTAAGCTAAAGAAGTCACTATATGGTCTGAAGAAATCACCTAGGATGTGGTACCAAAAGTTTGACACATACATCCTTGGATTGGTATTTGTGAGAAGCAGGGCTAATCATTGTGTATATTCCAAGTAGGTTGGTAATCACTTCATTTATGTAGTGTTGTATGTTGATGACATGTTGTTGGTATTAAATAACATGGATGTTATCAAGGAGGTGAAATCACAACTATCCTCCAAATTTGACATGAAGGATCTCGGTGCTGCTAACTTCATTCTGGGAATGGATATTAAAAGAGATTGTGAAAACATGAAACTTTGGTTGAATAAAAAAAAATATGTTGAGACGATATTGCAGAGGTTTAATATGCATGGAAGTAAACCGATCAAGGTTCCTATTCCTATAGGTGTAAAGTTATCTGCAGATCAGTGTCCCAAGACACAAGAAGAAGAAGAGGACATGTCCCATGTTTCGTATGCTAGTGCAGTTGGTAGTTTGATGTATGCAATGGTCTGTACTAGACTGGAAATTGCACATGCAGTGGGAGTTTTGAGTAGGTATATGTCAAAACCAGGGAAGGAGCATTGGAAATTAGTAAAGAGGGTCTTCAGGTATTTGTAGACTGGGCTGGAGATATGGATCATAGAAGATCTACAAGTGGTTATGTGTTTAACCTATTTGGAGGAGCAATCAGTTGGATGAGAAAACAAAAGGTTGTAGTGGCACTCTCAACTACAAAAGTTGAATACATGGAAACCACTCATGCAAGCAAGGAAGCAATATGGTTACAGAGATTGTGTTCAGGTATTGGGTTGGTACAACAAGCAGTGAGATTATATTGTAACAGTTAGAGTGCAATCTTCCTGGCAAAGAACCCAACTTATCATTCGAAGACAAAACATATTGATGTTTAGTGTCACTTTGTGAGAGAGATGGTTGAAGAAAAGAAGGTGTTGCTGGAAAAGGTTGACACTTTGAAGAATCTTACATATTCATTGAGAAAGTCTGTGAGCACAGAAAAATTCTCCTAGTGTAGAGTAACAATGGGCATTGCTTCCATGGATTGTTGACTATATAATCCTATGGACCCCTGGATGCAAAGAAAACAACAAGTGGGAGAATGTTGGGTATGTGTTATATTCTTTTCGTGTGTGTGTGTGGGCGCGTTAGTTTCGACAAATGCGTCTGACGATCCTTGTAGTAGTGATATTTGTGTCGTGTGTGCCAGATCATTCCTAGGGGGGGGTCAGGTATTCCCCCCCTGGTTATGCGCAACGTTCGGATCTGGGCTGTATTTGCTATTTTTAGAGGTTTTCTAAATTAATCCCGGATTAAGGAATTAGGGTTTTAGTATCTAAGGAATACCTAAAAACATTGTATATATATTGTATGGTGAATGGTGAATGAATACAATGAAGAGTTGAAAGGTTTTCTCCTGGTTAAGGGTTTTCGATATAAATCTCTGTGTACTATGTGTATGAGCCATTGATTAAATTATGTTTTTCTTAAGAATCTATATGAATTGCTTTACTTCACAGGTTTAAAACAAACAATTGTCTCATTGAGTACCGAAGGTTCCTTATAGATTGTCCTAGTATTACTGCAGGGGGTATGAGTGTCCTTATTGTTACATTGACTAGTGGGAGTAATCATTTTGGTAACATCCCTCAAGTGGTGGAAATGATCATTTTTGGATCTCATTTGGAAGAATGCATATACCATCATTAGGTATACCTAGTATTGGACTATTCATTGGAGGTGCTACTGCTCCTAGTATTTTCACCTTGGGGTTAAAAATATTTTTGGATTTGGATGTATCCGTGAACCTAGATTTTCTTCTAGATCTAGCTTTTCATCTAGAAGCATGTTTAATCATATTTCTAGAATTCCCACTAGAAGTACAATCATACCCAACATGGGGTTTCCTTTTGACAGAGGGTTTGTTCCTAGCACCAAGCATCAAATGCACTCTATACCTATCCCTAGCAGTGGAAACATTACTAGGGATAGTTATAAAAGAAATAATGTGGCATATGATGGATGCCAAGTTTTCTATTTAGAAACCCTAATTCTATTGCCATAACTCAATTTCCATTCTTGGTGATGCTAAAATTGACCAATCTATCTCATCTTATGAATGCCCTAATTCGCTATGATCCATTATGGCCTACTATCCCAGCTAAGTTGCCTTCAAATATACCAAAATTTGAGGGTAAACCTAGAGAAGATTTGTCAAACCATGTTATGAATTTCCATCTTTGATGTTTTTAAAAATCATTAATGGATGAAAGTGTGTGTTTGTGTCTTTTTTAGAGAACTATGGTAGGGGTCACTATTAAGTGGTATAGTTAGTCGTCTCATGCACCTGATAACAACTTCTCATTGTTATCCATGACATTCTTAAAACATTTCTAATTACCCATTCACTATGAGGCTACTAACATATTTATGACTAAATACCTCAATTCATATTTATGAACACATCAAATACTCATTATGGAAGGAATCACTCCACAAGGCATGCTTTCTACAAAAAAAATACATCCAATATGTATCAATATAATGAAACTTGAATGTGTATCTATACTTTCTCACGAGTATTCTTAGGAGTCTATTCCAACTACCCTTTATTATTATATTATTTCTATTTAACTACTTAGTGGGCCTATTTATTACACATCAACTACCAAGTGGGACTATTCCATGATTAGGGCCACATTACATTCATTATCCCCTTGGGTGCCTCCATAGGTACCCCATATTATCCTCCCTAGGTAAATTACACTTAGAGGCTATATGAGATAATTTCAAATTCTCCTTGCTTTGATATTGATCCTACAAAGCCAATGGAAAGACCTCGTGTCGATCATGTGGTTGGTTCTATTGGATATACTATAGTCAATCAGGTGGCATGTCAAATAGGACAAATGTACATAAATACAAACCAAACTAAAACTATGGAATACACTCAAGCTATCTCAAAACATTTTTATATCAGTAACGCCCATTCAGTTCAATCTTTGAATCTGAAAAAGAAATGAACTTGGAGGAAAAAATAAGAGTAAGAAGAAATCTTTTAATTCTAGACAAGGAAATGTTAAGAATAATGAGATGAATGATGATGTTGGGGGAAAAAGGAGAGGACAAAGGTCAAATTCCCTCAATGCAATATTTGCAAAGGTGATCATCTGATTCACGTATGCCCCAATATGGAGGACATCCAATAATGGATGGTTCAATAGGATGATAAAACTCATGTAGTAGTTACCAACCCTTTTTATTAATAATAGTATCAAATGGTTGTTGGTAACCATGTTCCTCTATAAGGCGGTAATCAAGACGCTCCATCACAAGGGGGAAGTACCTTGGGTAGAAATATTTTATTTTGTGATAGGGACATCAATGTTTAGACCAAGTCTCATAATTTCAATGTTCTGATAGTTGCATCAATTGATAAGGAGACATCCAATTTTCAATCAAATGGCACTCTACATATAGAGAGGCTAGTTATTAACATAATGCCTCACCCTCCAAAGGGTGCATTATGAAGGGTTGCACATAATCCCATTGCCCAAGCTACTCAAATATACAATATTATGGAAGATGCAGTTCATGCAACTTGCACCATGTCTAGCATAGAAGTCTTTCAAAGATTCCCCCATAATGTAAGTCATTTTTGAATTCTAGTGGTGAGATTTATCCTTCAGATGCTTGATTACTTACATTTTACCTTGATTAGGCTACACTGGGACTTCCTCACCATGCCACTTTTTATATCTAGATATCTTCATGATGCATGAATATTTTTAGGTGTGTGGTTGATAAGGAATCTTCTACATGTGTCATGTCTTTGTTGTGTTGGTGAGCTTTAGGCTCCCTCAAAATTAGTCCTTCTATATCCTTGTTAAAATGTTTCAATGGTAGATATTTTAAACCACATGGAATCATATCTACCTTTCTAGTCAAATTACAAGGAAAAATTGTTACTATTAAGGTAGAGGTTATTCATTCTCCTCTTGACTATAATATTATTTTGGAACAAAACTGGATTCATGCGATGATTTCTATCATGTCTTCAATTTTTTTCATGATTGAATTTCCTCATCAATGGAATATAGTCATAATTAACTAGTTGGTTTACTGTATGCTTGATTCCATTTCCAAATATAGGACACACATTCTATTCATAGGTGATTCTAGTATGTTATTTGAAAGTGTCAGTTTTGGGTTGCTTAAGGACTCATCCCTCATGCATACTTTTCAATTCCCTTCATTGTTTGTTACTTATAAAATATCGACAGTCACTAATGAATTTAAGATTCCTTTACAAATGTTATATTTTGAATAGAGTTTGGAGTCAGCGTGCACTAATTCCTTTAATCTTGGTTATTTTAGAGAAGAACCATGGATCATCCCAGATCCACTGGCTTTTGATTCTGGAATGTTCTACCTTTGTCTGCAGTTGAAACTACTTACCAAGATATTAAAAAATAATCCCTAGAGTTTGATCAGAATCTCCTACTTCAGGAGGAGTATGATCAATTTATATTGGCTATATGGGCCTTCAATCCCCTTATCTCTATTGAATTCTTGGACATGGTTTTTCCCTCATAAGAGACTATCTTAGAGGTAATAATTAGTTTAGAATGTCCATGGGAAGACATGTATCATCACTCCTATTTTACTCCAGAGATAGCAAACTTAGAGGTTGGAGTAAAGGATTTCATCCTAGCTAGAGGTTTTGATAAGTGCCAAAATCCCATTTTTTGTGTTGGGTGTGTACGTGAAAGGGAATATGGATTTTTTTTTTGAAACTGTCCCAATCAATATCTCTTCCAAACCCAACATCATGGAAAATATATTGATTGGAGAATATTGTTATCTCAATGAAATTGAAATTTATACTGCTACATTTAAGGAATTTCACAATGTGTGTGTTTGGTCTTGCAAAGAAATTACCAGTATTGATCCTTGGATAGTTGAACATGAAATTCCAACTTACGCCCACAATGATCCTATTTGATAAAATTTGTGATTGGTTAATCCAAAAATAGTTGGTGCCATTAAGTCCAAGGTATAAAAGTTACTTATAGATGGATTTATCTACCTAGTTCCCATGACTAAACAGGTATCCAATCTGGTTCATGTAATGAAGAAGCATGGGATAATTCACATCTATGCTAATTTTTGGGATTTGAATAAGGCTTGTCCAAAAGATAATTATCATATGCCTTTCATTGATTAGAATATCAATGAGGGTGATGGAAATGAAGTATTTTTCTTTATGGATGGATTTTTTGGTTATAATTGAAAAATTCAGGTCTGTCTAGAAGATCAACATAAGAATACATTTATATATCCTCGGGGCAAGTTTTCACATAGGAAAATGTCACTTGGACTTAAAAATTCTTGGGCTACATTTAAGTGGTCTATGTAATATTATTTCCATGATATTAAGAATATTGTTGAAGCTTATTTGGATGATTTTTCAACACATTCCAAGAAAAAGGATCAACATCCATCTCATCTTAACATTGTTTTTGAGAGATGTAGATATTATAAGATTCACCTGAACCCTCATAAGTGAATCAATTGTGTGGAGTCTAGGATATTGCTTGGCTTTATTGTGTCTAAGTAAGGGATTATGGTTGATCCTTTGAAGGTTGAGACAATATTTTAGTTGCCTCCCCCATGCTCTATCCATCAACTTTAGAGTCTTCAAGGGAAAGAAAAATTGTTGTGATTATTCATTACCAATTATATTGACATTACAAAGGGATTCATATGCCTTTTGAAAAAATAAGTGCCATTTATATGGGATGAACACATGCAATGTTAATTTGAGGATTTGGAAAATATCCTCATGTCAACCCCATTTTTTAGTCCTCTAGAATATAGTAGGGACTTCTTATTCTATATTGCAACATCCAAATCAACCATTGGGATGTATTGATTTAGGAAGATGAATCATGTTAGGAAAAAATAATTTAGTATATTAGTAAGTATCTCATTGGACCCAAGTTGATGTACTCTCATATTGAGAAGTCAACATTCACACTGTTCATTTTTTGTAGAGACTTTGACACTATATAATTCTTAGATGAACTCTATTTATTTCAAATTCTAACCCGTATGTCTTGACTTGACGAATAATCAGGGGAAATTATGCTAAGTGGATTGTCATTTTGCAATAATTTGACTTGGAGTTTGTATTGGCCAAATCAATGAAATCTTTATCTTTTGTTGAGATAATATTGGAATTACCATGAGATAGTCAGGGCCCCATTGAAAATAAATCCTTACCTGGCCAACATCTATTCCTCATTGACTCAACATATCCTCGATACAAATATATACTTGTGTCTCTTCAAACTTAGAGATTTGGCCCTCATCTTTCCTGTGATGAGTGTCAATGTATTCATCACCATTCCCAACAATATATGATCATCAATGACACACTATAGGTTGAGGGGTAGATATTATCTTCCATAAATGAGGAAGCTAAGAGAGTTTTGAATCATTTCCACAGTGGAGCATGTAGAAGTCATCTTTTTGGGATGACACCAACCTAAAAAAATTGTACGAAGGATACTTCTGGCCATTAGTTTTTAAATATTGTATCGAAGTTATCAATAAGTGTTATCCCTATCAAATATTTACTAATAAAATGCATGCACATCATACTCCATTACATTCCATTGTTACTCTTAGTCCCTTTTCCAGTGGAAAGTGAATTTTATGACATATAAGCCTACTTTGGTAGATAGTCATAAGTACATCATTGTAGCCATTGACTACTTCATTAAGTGGGTAGAATCTATGCTAACCTTTGTAAATTATAGTAAGAAAACAACTTTATTCATGTTCAATCATATTATTTATAGGTTTGGTATGCCTATAATTGGCATGTTAGTTGGGTTTTCACCAAGAGCACTCATCACCATACTATCCTCAGGCCAATGGGCAAGTAGATGTTGTTATAAGGTCTTGAAGACTATGCTTTGTAGGATGGTCAATAAGTATAAATTAAATTGGAATCTCATGCTTTTTCCTGCTATTTGGGTATACAAAAACTCGATAAAGAATGCCACAAGTTTTACTCCTTTCTAGCTAGTGCATGGAGTAAAGGTGGTCCTTCCCATTGAATGTGCATTCCCTTCATTGAAACTAGATATTGAGCCCATACCCAATACCTCAGCTAAGGAGGAACACCTCTTGTATCTAGAACATCTTGATGAACATTATCGAGATGCCACCATGGCCAATGAGGCACATAATAAGTGTATCAAAGTTCAATATGATAAAAATGTTCATACTCGTGTGTTTTTGAAGGGGACCTTGTCCTTGTTTACTATTAGGATAAATATAAGTTGGGGGCAATGAAATTTGAGTCAATATGGTTTAGACCTTAAAATGAATTCTCAAGAAAAGATATTATGAGTTGGTTGAATCTAAATGGAATCCTTTGGATGAGCCTTGTAACGGGGTCTATCTAAAAGAGGTATTATTCTTAGGCAATAATTCCATGTGACCCCTTTGTACACGTTTTATACAAGTTTAAATTTTTACTTTATTTGTTAGTTTAATTGTGCAAGTCATGATTATCATTCTTTATCGTTAATTGGTATATGTCTGTGAGCATCCTTGTCTCTGTAGAATTTGTTGATGGTTCTAGTCGACACACCTAGAATCTTGTTTTGTATATTGGGTCATTTATTCTCCCATGAATCAAATTGTGATGTTAGGTGGTATTTGCATTGATTCTGTGACAAATAATGTTGTCAAGTATATTGAGGTCATTGAATTACTCTCTAAATATATTTCTCTTGATATATGGAATTCAAGTGTTCACTTGGATTGACAATTGGTAGTGTTTCAATTGAACAATGTTTACCACGTGCATGATCCTATTATTCTATGAATTTTTTTACAGGTAAGACTTCTTGAGTGATATTTTGAGTATATTATTTATATTCATGTACCAAGAAGAGTTAATGAATTTACTGATTCA
The DNA here is from genome assembly GCA_010110895.2 of Picea sitchensis. Lineage (NCBI taxonomy): Eukaryota > Viridiplantae > Streptophyta > Pinopsida > Pinales > Pinaceae > Picea > Picea sitchensis. The sequence goes on along the minus strand of SNQJ01S0017651.1, from coordinate 65,642 downwards.
TTATCTAATAATGTCCTAGAGTGGAATTTGTCACATTCATAGATTTAAAGAATGCATGTACATAATAATAAAATTTGCAATCATTTCATTTGCACATTTCTAGTAGCAAAACCATCTCTCTCTCTCTCTCTCTCTCTCTCTCTCTCTCTCTCTCTCTATATATATATATATATATATATATATATATATATATAGAAGAGAAATGATGAGAATCTTGATAGAGTTGGGGTGAGTATGAGCACTTATTACCACTTTAATCACAATGTGTATTCTTTGATTACCACTTTTAATCACAATATGTATTCTTTAACTTTATCAACAATGCTCAATCGTTTATCATTTATGCATTCAATACATTATTGCATCATACATATTATCATCCATCAATGCATACTAAACAACCATAGAGAAACATCCAAAAATACACAATACACTAGAATTTATGTGGAAACCCAAATGGAAGAAAACCATGGAATTCTTTTCTTATATTTCAGAAGATCCAACTCCTTGATTCTCCGACACCAACTAGAAGGAGAATACAACATCCTTTCCTTGCCCTGTCCTACCACCCTAAAATATAAATGTAGACAACCTGTCACTACCACTAAATCAAACAACTTGTCACTGTCAACCTGACACATCAATCTTTCACAAAAACCTATCACATCAACCTATCTCAACAACCTGTCACATCAACCTGTCTCAAAAAAATTGTCACATCAATATCATCAACCAAACTAGATCTAATTACATAGATCAATCACCAAACACAACTCTCAACCATATGCACCATATCGCCAAAATGTGCATCAACTAAACCAACTCACAACAACTCACAATCATCATCAAGACATGCATCAAAAAAATCTGATCTAATCATCGAGATCACATACAAGGTCACCAAGAGCATATCTCAAACCATATGCCCAACATCACCAAAAACATCCCTCTAGTCATGTACCAAACATGTACTAATAATATGCCAAACATGTACCAAGATTACCAACAAATGCCTTTGATAATGCACCACAAGATATACCATTACAAATTAGATACACACCAGCAATGTGCCTTAACAGATATGACTCAAATCATACTCTACAATAAGTGCCATACATACAAGAGGGAATCTACCAATACTCACTACGACATGCCTCAAGCATGCTCCACAACTTCACAAAGATACACCCTCAACCAATCATATAACATACCTTTTAACTATGTAGAAATCCTACTGCATAAGATCTCAGACAAACATACCTTTCTGGCCATTACCAACCTGGGATGAGCATCTTTTCAAAACCTTTCGATGATCTCTTCACATTTCCACACTTCCCTCTTCTACTGCTCACAGATGTTCATTCTTTCTTCCTTCCAGATCTACATATGTCCGCAAATTTCCCTTCTTCAACTCACAGATGGCCTGAACGCGACCCTGTCGCACTGAAGATTGCAGATGTAAATTATTCTCTATTCTTGCAGCCCGCAGATGTACTCGACATGTCTTTATGCATCTTGTGGATAACCTCAGAAAACTTGGAACAATGACATTCTCTGCAACTCTAAAACTTTCACTCCTTCAGACCTTTGTTGCCTCAGACCTATCACTTCAGATTCGTATTGGATCACTTCACACATATATGTCAATATTACCTTCCCATAACACTTTACAACATAGATATTCAATGTTTTCAATAGGTGCTAATGGGAGTCTCTTGATATCTTATTTATATTTTCCAAGTTCCTTCCTTTAGGGGCCATATTCTAACTATTTTACCCATATTTCCCTCTTATAGGACTAACCCACTTTCTTGTTGCAACTACTTTATCCATAATTAGTAAACTCGTAACTTCTTGTTGCAACTAAATTATTTTTAGTTATTTTCTTATTGGAACAAATTTACCCATAATTAACTCCTAGTTGCAACCACTTTGACTAGCAAACTTCTTGATGACTTTCTAGGAGATTCAAGAATAATTGACTTCTTGTTGACCTTATAAGGGTTTCTAGAATATTCTTGAGGGTCCTCCAACTTCACAAATCCATATCTCCTCAACCATGAAGAACCACATGATGTACCACATATCATCGAAAATGACACGACACATAATATTCCATCTATGATATTTTTCCATGCAATTACACTATCCTTCTTTCCCATATTCCTTAATCAAATTTGGGTACCATAACCACACCTCCAAGGCTACATGTAGACTACATCAAATGCGGCCAACTAAATCACCACAAATATCGATCATGAAAATTCCAATCAATTGTCCATCATCTCTGGACCTCTCCAAGGGTTGACATTAATGAAAACCAATTGTCCAACAATCTCCCCCTTTGGAATTGATGTCAACACCAACATTGATGGAAACACTGATGGAAACATTGATGCTCCCCTTGTGACCATTTATCCTCATCAATGTTTCTCACTCTCCCCCTTTGACATGAATGGAAAAGGGTCTCTCTCCTTGGGGTTTCTCCCCCTATATTCATGCATTTGTTCTTTCTTTCCTTCTTTGACGAAAGGTAACTCCCCCTGTCGATGTGTCTCCCTCTATCTACACGCTATTGATATTCATGTCTGGATATATTTTTCTGATGATTTCTCTCGCCTTGAATTTTATGCAAGATGTAGATCAATGTAATACTATTTGTATATGTTTCCTTTCATCACTTCCAGTGCCTCTAATTGTCCATTGGTGCTTCCTCTTGTAATTCTATGACACATATAAAAATAATTCAAAATTCGATTTCTTCATTTACTTGTCATGTTCACTTGACCATACTGTTCAACAATATCCTTATGATGATATATCTTTTGCTGACGATTTCTCTTTCCCTGTTCTGTTGTGCCTTTCACTGTTTTCCTTTTTTTGACTAATTGATTTCAACTGATTCCACTGATTCTAATTGTTGATACACTACTAAGAATATCATGAATCAATCTATGTCCGTAACTTTGATGCTCAACTATCCACAATGTTGACCCATCTATCACTGTACTATGCGGTTGGAACTTATCATCACATATCAAATGTGTCCACTACAAACCAAACTCTGCATGTCTAGAACAACCTGTACTGAAGATATCTCCTCTTGAATACAATCATAAACTCTTGCCTGTGAAATTTCCAACTTACACATGCGTGGGAACACTGCTTCCATAATCGATCGATCTTTCATTCTGTACTTCAGTTATCTGACTGCTCTGAATTTGTCTCTGCAAATACTTCAAACTGCTTGAATGATGGTTATCTGATATGTAGTATCTACCTCACTGACTCCCCCTATTTAACATTCACATTCATTGAGAGTATCCAAGTCAGGTGGATAAGAGAAATACCCGCTCTAATGCATTGTAATATTCCTCTTCGTTTGTAGACTCATCATCTCTCTGAACTATGACTTCTTTCTTTCTTCTTGTGGATTGATCTTGCACTACAATTCCTGAAAGTACAATCTCTTGAACCTATTATTTATTCACCTGCTCTTCTTTTCTTTATCGTGCTACTGCAAATCCTGTGACCTTTGGGACATGTTCTTTATTCACCTGTTTTTTTTGTTTTTCATTTCTTCTCAAAACCTTCCTGTATTTGACATCTTCCTTTTTCTCTATAGATTTTTCTGTATCTCGTACTATTTCCAATCTTGAGAGTATGACTTATGGGTGTCCTTCATTCATTTGATCTCCCTTTACATGTTCTTGTTTTCTTTTCCAAACGTTCTTATATATGATATCAATTTTCTTTCTCAAGGAAGTATCCATCATGCTTCTGCAATCACGAGCTATGTGACCATAATTGTGGCATTTGTAACATTCAATGTTATGTGGGGCCACATAAGCATTTCTTGATTGAAAATTTCTTCCATAAGCCCTACAATATGCAATTTTATGTCCAACATTAGTACAATAAAAATAATGACAATAAAAGAAATTTACATACCTGGGAGTGAATGATCTTCTTTGTGGTGCAATCCTTCTAAATTCCTGCCTTGGCTAATCATGATCATGATTGAATCTTCTTTGTGGCATGAATGTGGAGGATATTCCTAAATATGTATCTCTATCATTTTTATTTTATTTTGGTTGACCATGATTCCTTCCTTTGAGTACTTCTGCATAAATCTTACTCTTTGCCTCATTCTTCTTTTCTGGCAACTTGGAGTGCTTCTCTTCAAAATTTTCTACGAGCAATGCAGATGTTTTTGTATCTTCAACTTTCTTGCTGAGCTTGATGATTTTGGCTCTCAATGTGACAACTTCTTCTTCAAGTAATCCTTCCCAGATGAAATCCATTGTTATTTTGTTGTTTCTTTTCAATTCCTTCTTAGGTGTATTCTTTGGATTCTTTGTAGTAGTGTTTCCTGTAACAAATGAGTCCCAAACATCATACCCCTGTGCTCCTAAAAATGCTTTCATCATGTTTCTCCACATCAAGTAGCTCATACCATTTTGACCATCAAACTGTGGTATTCCATTTCTATACAAACTATTTCTATCCATGATCTTCCTTCTAGTGGTTAAATTGATTTCTTGAAGGACCTTCTCTGGTACCAATTGTTGGAATACTCGGGGGGGGTGTAAATCAATATGAGCACTTATTACCACTTTTAATCACAATATGCATTCTTTAAATTTTTTAGCAGTGTTCAATGTTTTATCATTTATGCATTCAATACATTATTGCATCATAAATAATATCATCCATCAGTGTATAATAAACAACCATAGAGAAACATCCACAAATACACAGTACACCAGAATTTACATGGAAACCCAAATGGGAGAAAACCACATAATGTTTTTCTTATATATCAAAAGAAATGCATTCATAGGAAGCACCAACTTCCCAATTTTCCAGCTCCAACTCGAAGGAGGCTCCAACCCCCTAGTTTATAGGCTCTGACCTGAAGGAATATCCAACTCCCTAATTCTTCGAAACCAACTGGAAGGAGGCTACAACCTCCTTTCCTTGCCCCATCCTGCTACCATAAAATATAAATGTAGACAACATGTCACTACCACTGAATAAAAAAACCTATCATTGTCAACCTGTCACATCAACATACCACATAAATCTATCACAACAACCTGTATCAACAATCTGTCACATCAACTTGTCTCAAAAAAATGGCATGACATGTACTATCCATCTATGATAGTCTTCCCTGCAGTTACAATGTCCTTCTTTTCCATATTCCTTAATCATCTTCAGGTACCATAACCACACCTCTAGGGATACATCTAGACTACATCAAATGCACCTAACTAACTCACCACAATCTCGATCATACAAATGTCAATCAATTGTCGATCATCTATGGACCTCTCCAAGGTTTGACATCAATCTCTAAGGGTCGACATCAATCTCTAAGGGTTGACATCAATGACAACCATCTGTCCAAACCAACTATCTAACACCCATCATGTCCAAAATGTGTAATGATAGTACAAAAATGGACTATACAACCTATAATGGTACAAAATTGGATCAATAGCCTCAGGTGGTACAATATAAATCACCTTAATATCTGTAAATACCTACTTCTTAGACTCCATATCTGATGGAGGAGGCATTGCACGACCAAAAAAGCATATGATTTCCATCACTAGTCTGGAACAAAGTTGTTTCCATGGTAACAACACTCCCACCATTGCTCGTTGTATATCCTTTGGTACATCTACCTTATCGGTCTTAGGACATTGAGAGTCAAATCGTCAATGTTCCTCTATACCTCTTGTAGTATATGTGCTACCCGTGGATTTGTTGGTGTGACTATTTTATAAACAACCTATGGCTCAAAATAATGGAGAAAACAGTTCCAAGGGAAACTATCAAGTCTAATTGGTCTTGTATCTGCATCACCCAAGTTATATTTTGTTAGTATTATCAATGCATAGAAAAAATTATATAACTCTTTAAAATCCAAAAACATTCAAAAACCACAAAAATCACATGATACTATGTCTTACCTGTAGCTCCACAATGGGATCCTTGATGCAAGACTAGATTTGGATCCTATTGGAATTCAATCCCAACATATGGATAATCCTCAATGGATGTTATCTATTCAATAAACCATTCAAAGAAATCATCATCATAACCCAGTAACTCTATACATTATCTCCATTAGGATCACATCCCATATGGAAGATATAACAATCTGGTTTCTATTCTTCCATGTGCCTAGTTGATAATATATATCTATGTACCTCTCCACACTCTCAATGGATCCTCCTCATCCTCCTCCATGTAGGATCACAAGATCACCTCATTGATATAATCTTATCAGTAAATAGGTATCATCCATAGTGATCTCTAGGATCTCATCAACAATATGGAATTTTTGTGACTCAAGATCCCACATTTTGATAAGGTGTCACAGGATCCTCAAGTGACTTTGCATGTTTTCACATTTGAAGAAATCAAGGAACCCAAAATCACGTAAAGCTCTTATCACCACATGATTCATCATCGTAGAAATGTTCTCTACCTAATCCATATTCTCTTGCCAACTTGTCAAGTCCATAGTACCTGCACAACCAACAAAATAAAATAAGTTCATTACAACAATATGCTCTACCTCATGCTCATGCTCTCGCCAACCTATCAATTCCATGGTACCTACACAGTAAAAAAGACAACAATTTCAATGCTTAATAAAAAAAAATTTCCAAAAATAGTCATTTTCACTTGTGTGCTCTACCTCTAGAAGTATTTATGGCATTCACACTAGGTCTCAATGCATGACTAGCATGCATGCCCTTATGCATGCCAACTGACTTTAGTGCCCCCATGTGCATAAGACCCTACTTTTTTCCAAATCTTGGTAGCTTGGAAAAACTGAAAAAATTTAAAAAATGAATGGACGAAATTAAAGAGGACTAAGTCTAGGGTTCCTGATGTTTAAAACTCATGGTAAAATCTCTCGAAAAATGCAACTAAAATTGGATGCTTAGAACAACTTTGGAGCTCTATGTGGTAAGGGAATAGTAAAATGATTCTATTTTTTGTTTTTTTCACCTATTTATAGAGTTTTTAACCTAATTTTACATTTGACAACTATTTGGAGACCAATTAATGATTTGCTTTTGTTCTAATTGATTTTCTAAGAGTGTTTTTCAGTTTTGGCAAATTCCTTGCTATTTTCGGTGGTCATTTGATTCACAAGGGTCATCATTTGAGGTAATTTTTCCATGACTAGCATATAGGTCTAGGGTTTTTGTCAGTCCATTATGCATTATTAACATTATTTCCTCTCATTGTGCCTTAGGATTGACCCCACCAAGTTGTGAGATATAAACCACTCTTCAGTTGTACTTTGTCACAGCTTGTGTGGTAGTGCCTGCCTATCATGGGTTTCCCTAGTTAGCACCTCACTTTCCATTTGGTGCTCATCCTGAGTTTTTCTCATACGCATGGGAGCCCCATTAGTCCCGCCATGACTTTGAGTTTTAACTCACATTCTTGTTTTCCATTTATCTTCTAGTTAATTCCCGATGGGCTCACTTTGTGTTTGATTTTCATTCAAATTGCTTCATTGCTTGTGCATATAAGCCTAATGTTTTGTTGCAACTCTCTATTTTGTTCTTATTTCCAACAAATTCTCTTTTTCCACTTTCCTTTGCATCATTTTCTAATGAATTTCAAACCTTTATCCTTGGGGGGAGACACACTTATGGGTGTCCATATCCTACATTTTCTCATTTAATTTTGTATTGATATGTTCCTTCCACTAGGAAATTTACTTATTGCTTCATGACACTCATCTCCACTATATTATAGCATGATTTTAATCTTTTTAAGTCTTTATAATATGAAAAAGATAAAAAAACAAAGAATTTTTTTTTTTTTTTGGAAAAAGAAGGGGGGAAATCAATATCTATATCATTTATTTTTGTGGTTGTAGTTAGTCTACTTCTCCCTTGAATAAGCACATGTTTTGAGTCATTTTATTTGTAGTTGGGTTGTAGTATTTCCTTAAGAGGTATACCATGATTTTGAGTTTTTATTCCTTTGATTCTGTATTCTTATAATCATTTTGGAGAACCTTCATTGCCTCCTGCATTGATGGTTTATATCATTGGTTTATTTTGGCATCCATTGCTTCCCAAGTCATTTTAGCGTTGTGCCAATGTTCAAGGGAAGTTTTAGTATGAATTGGCCATTCCTCCAATGAGTTGACTCTCTATGTCAGTCATTCCCTAGTTGAAGTTATTCTAAGTTCATTATCATTTCCAATGATTTTTTCCTTGTGTTAGTCTGGAAGAATTCCTTATTATATTCTCATTGGTGAGTCTTCTCATATTGAGTTCAACTCATTATATAGGATCTAGAATTATAGAACTTTATAGTAACTTGGGGCTTGCATTCATTAGTGATTGGTTCCCTCGTATTTGATAGTGGGTATACCTTAATGACTCATGATAAATTGATTCTACCAATATTCAACCTCAACTCATCTATTCACATATGCTAGAATGTACTTTTGTACCTTGGTACCCATTGCCATTATTGGTGGGTCACCTCGCATTTGGAAATGATATACCTCAATGATAGGTGATCATATATGGTTTCTTGCATGTTCAAATTCAATACATTTATTTACATGGCATAGAATCATACATATGGTGGATTTGGTGAAGACCTCAAGTTGTGTTGGCATCTATCCATGATGCTCTCACCTAAGTTTATATTATAGTATTAGTCCTATTTTATGCATCGGTTATGAGGGACTATGCTTGATCATAATTGTGATGTAGCTTCTCTCTTTATATGTCATGAGTTGTAGATCCAATGTGTATGCCTATTTAACAAGAATCCATAATGTATTCTTTCATAGTCATTCTTTTGCATTCTATATGCTTCATGGATTCACATTGTACTTGATTGGTAGACATGCTTGTTTCTCACCTGAGCATGGGTATAGCCACCTCAAGGAATATAGATATATGATAATTTGGTCCTTTTTTGTAGGGGTACTCTCTAGATCCTTGGGTTTGTAGAATTTGTCTTTAGTTTACCCTCGAATTGTTATGTCTTGTATAATGTATTTCCACCCTTAGCTTCTCTTTGGCCCTCAAACATTAGGAGGCACCTTTTTACACTCAAAATTGGTCCTCCAAGTTATTTGAGTGGAGTTGAGCCATTATCATTAGTTATGCCATTAAGGAGCACTTTTTCTAGCCTAATTTACCTTTAAATAACTTCATTTACAAAACTATTCCTAAAAGTGGCTCTAAAAAATATGCAAGTGAAATTCTCAAGCTAGATCTTGAATCATACATTTGTAGGGCCACGATCTCTCTTACCAAATAATGCGAGACTGCTTTTGTCCTATAAAGGAAAGATTCTTGGTGAGGTTGAAGAAGTGTTGGTGAGATAACATCCTTATGATGGTGGAATTGGGCTAGGTTCTCATTGATCTAGCTTTGGCTCATGTAATCTTTTCTTGTGAAGAGTGTTTCCTTCACTCTTTATTAGTAATATTTCCTTAAGGGTGATTTGTGGATCTATAATGTTCCACCTCTCAAAGTGTAAGGACAATATCCATATCTTGTTGAAGGTCTATTATACATGTGGCTAAAGAAGGAAGATCCTAGAACCGAGTGATGGAGGTACAATGACTAGATCATGAAAGTTTTGCTTGGTTATTGTACAACTTCTATTCATGAATTGATATGGATCTATTTTTTTTCTCTTGTCCAATTCATTGTTATATATTTTATGAATTGCATTTAGATATATGATTTGGTTGTGAATTGCTTCATTTGAAAGAAATTTAGGTTAATTGTCTTTGAGATCTATTCAATTGGGATGTACATGTTAGAGAAAGGGTTTGTTTGTATCTTTTGTATGTAGATATGAAGCCTAGGGTAAATATGAAACTAATTTGAAGGTAGCGTTGAGTTGGATTAGCCCACTTGGATCCACATCATACTTCAAGAATAATGTATGTTCTTTGTCTTTCTTTTTTCATTTCATGTATACAAAATTGTTCTAGGGATAATTAGATTTGTTATCTACCTACAATTTGTGATGCGTTTCCAACCCTCTCACTGTAGAATCCCATATCTTAGATCAGGACAAAAATTCCAATGACACTCGTTCTCCTCAAACTGCACAACACGGTTTAGAACAAAAATAAAAGTCGTGGGTATTTTTTTAATACACAGAAGAACACACATGTGTTAGAAGTGCCCATCGATTCTAAAAAATATGCATGCATTCTTTTAAATTATGACTTAGTAGTCTAATTAGTAGCCTATCTGTGTGATGGTTTGAAGGGGCTTGAAGCTAATTAAAAAGGGCTGTGTGCTCATTTTTGAGAATGCATGAGCACATTTGTGGACATCCATTCCGAACATTTTTTTCCCATTAACTTCATGTTATGGCTCTCATGTACTTTAGATATAATCTCGTGACAAAACCCACTCACAAAATTCTAATTTAATTTATTTTAAATTAAAAAAAATCTATTAATTTTGAATATCCCAATATAATTAATTTTGAATATCCGATTATAATTAATTTTGAATCCTAATATAGTATTATCTTATAGGTTTACTTTAGATTTGAAAAGTTCCTATTGTTAATTTTGAATATGCTAGTGTAGTATTAACTTATTTATAAGTTAACTTTAGATTTGAAAATGGTTGTCGTTAATATTTTGAATATTCGAGTGTAATATTGGATTTTAGTAGGATATACACCACATACATAACAACAAGAAGTAAGAGAGTGGGAGAAAGCATGCCACCAATATAGTGGAAATGTTATTATAGGATGTGATGTTAATGTTAACAAGTGGAGTTGTAGGGCAACAAGTTCTTGCTTTTGGGGATTTGCTTACTAGCATTGAATATAGGAGTGAACATTGCAATAGTTCATGGGTTGAAAGTTATTAAACTACTTTTGAATATTGTGAAGTTTATTGTTTTTGGATCCAGAGGTGCCATGCATGTTTTTGTTCAATTTATCTTTTCAATGACTCTTGAGAAAATTGTGTCGAGTTTTATTTTTTGTTAGAGTGTGGAGTTGACAAAGATTTTGTAGATTGTTTTTTTTTTATTACATTATTTCATTTGTTATTTGCTATTGTTGTTGGGTGGAAATAATTCATTTTTTATTACATTATTAGTCTCCGTCGTATGCATAGAGGGACTATAGTGATCGATAAATCGTTGACCTGGTATTAGATTCTACATTGACCATAAATATTTCCATATTGTCTATTGTTGGAACAAGGGAAGTGAAAACATCGATTTTTATAATAAAAAGTATCATTTTTGTCAAGATCTGATTGGACAACAGATTAGAGGTCTTATTGCCATCTTTGCTATTCCCAATGTGAAATATGTTGTCATATCCAAAGTATTTGGTCTTTTTGAATCATATATTTTATTATGCATTGGTCAAAGGTGGATTAATGCTAGCATTAGTTCGAATGTTTCCCTTAGAATTTTGTGCTAGGTAGAATACATTCTCCACCAAATTACTATGTGTGATTTTTTCTTTATTGTTGTGTGCTTCTAGAGAACAGGCCTGCCACGCTGCATATTTTCTTAAATGCTTTCATAGGCCTATGCCCTTCGACAGTTCTAACAGTCTGAACTGTTTACCTAACAACTCTGCCAGTCTTAAATGTTTATAGTACAGATGCGTTGCGACACAGTTTCATTCATGGCCGACATCACTACTGGAGTGGTCGATCCTTGTTCATTGCTTTGTTCCATGATTCTGGTTCTTGTTTGATTCAACTTTGCAAAGTTGAGGTCCTACATTTGCAGTTCAAGCTCTTCGTGGTTGTTCACTGGTTTGTTGTTCTTCAACTTTGCAAGTTGTTGGACCTGTTGTTGCGGTTTGCAGTTTTTGGTGCCGAGCTCTTGTCATCCTTTGTTGATTGGTAAATTTCCTTGTTGTTGTTGTTTTTTAATGGTGGGATTCCCTACCTCGAAATTTTTTTGTAGACCATCTTTGTCTGTGCTCTTGGTTTCTGTTCTTGGAAAGCATGTGTCTTCATATGCGGGTTGTCTCGTCCATAGATTTTCTGAAAATTGCAATGCAAAGGACTTTACAAAAAGTAGTTGGGAGCTATCAGAAGAGGGAACCATTAGGCGGGGTGTAGACGCAGGGTATGCTTTTATTTTGTGGGTCGGAAAACTACGTCTACCTGTTCTCTTTCTGCTGAGTAAAGTTATGGTTTTATTTATTTGCGTTCTTTCTCCTATTTGGTTCAGTTTCCAGTGTCAATCTGTTTTCTTCTCATATTCTATGGGGACTAGGGGGGATTCAAGTTGAGAAGAAGAAGGTTAAAAGATACATACAGGGATTGGTACCCTATTTTTCTTTCCTTTTTATTTTTCTACTTCTTATTTTTTTCCCTTGCTTTTTTCTGTTTTCATAGAAACTGGAAGTATGTAGAAAATAGCTTGAAAATGATAGTTGAAGAGATGAAAGAAGTAATAGATGTTGAGTCATATGAAATAGATACACATTCCATTATACATGACAACATTGACGTGGTTTTGCATAGCAATGGGATTTTTAGATTGGATGGATTCTCATATATTATTGGGGATTGCCTTTTCGATACATTCCAGGTTCTATTGCATTTCCACTATTCATCAACCGAGCTGTGCAATGGAATGATAGATTATTTATTGACCTATTTTAAAAATGGCGATGTTGAGGCTTTACAGTTGTATGAGTACGAGCTGGAATCTGATTTTCTCCGGCAGTTGATAGAAATACATGATGTCGCTATGTATTTTTCAAGGATGCGGTTGTTTGCATCTCCAGTTCTTCCTACACATGAGAGGGGACTTTGGGGAGATACATTTTGTATACGGTGGCTATCTAACTAGATGAATATATCAGTTGGCATATGGTCATTGACAAGAAAAATAAGATATCTACTATTCAACAAAACTGCATCTGACAATCCATATTGCATCTTGTTCCACGATGCCAATTCCCTCAGTGGCCATTATGAACCATTGTTGTATAGAAAAATTTCCTTATGCAATATAGAATGTCCTCATATTTACTTGTTCGTTATTTGCAAAGACCTTCAATCGCAATGGAAACGGATTTTGCATGGCATAGATTGTCATGGTTTACAACTGGAAACAAATATTGTTTCTAGCTGTGGAGACAGTATGTTCATTGCAATTTGTTGTTTGGTGGCAGCGGGGTTCGATGCTCAATCACTGTGGCTTTACACTGTAAAATCCTTTTGCAATGCAATTATAGGCAGCAACAAACAGGATTTTAGGTGCTTGCATTAGCACCTTTGCCCATTTCTCGTAGAAAATATGTCGACAGTTGGAAGTTGGCAAGAATACCTTGTGAACATGGCGCTTCCATATGAAAAAGGGAATATGGAGGGTTGCAGATTCTGTTTGCAATGGTTGTCTATGATATTTAGGGTAAATATCCAGGTGTGGTCGCCCTTTCCAGATGGCACTGTCCACTCCTGGGTTATTGATTCAAATTACGATCGAACAATTGACATCCTCTCGTTGAAAATAGATACAACACATATCCATTATGAACCTTTGCTTGGACATATCAGTAGTTCAGGGTTGGCTTCCCATGCCACCCAAACGACATCGAATCTGCATAGGTGTGGAATACTTTTTAGTGAAAATGAAACTCCTCCTGGTTGCGATATGGGCAGACAGGGATTGAACAAAAAAAACATGCATAAAATTCATGACAGTTGTGATGAGTACATAGAGGGATTAAACAAAAAACGTAGAGTAAGTTATCACAATTTGAAAAAAATTATTCGTCAAATTCGTCCGACGTGATAAGGCCATAGAGGCCTTGAAAAAAAATGTAAACTAGTTTCTCAAAAGCTGGGTGAGAGTGAAATTCATCCCAGTTGCCACCATCTCATCCTTCCCTTGGGAAAGAAACGTAGAGTAAGTTACCACAACTTGAAAAAGGTCATGCGCGAGAGGAAAAAATACATTGTTACACTTCCTTTTAGAGAGAAAGTCACATATCACAATGTAAAGAAATTTGTTCGTGCAAAACAAAACATAAATAGATGCAATTTCATATCCCAGAATGGTCATGCAACTGTGCCAGTTCATGGTCTACAAGAAACACCATGTAGTAGTAGCAATGAAAACCAGGAAACAGTTTCTACCCATACTTCCCTGCAAAAGAAAAATGCAAGACAGACCTACATGAAACAAATGAAAGACACTCCTTCGATTGCATGTGCAATTTGTGAACAATTGAATTTTTCAATAAACAATAAGTCTTTCACGCCTGATTTGCAAGAAGAATACCTCCGCTTGACAGTGCACAATAAACCATTTTCCAGTGGGAAATTTTGTCTTCCATGCAAACAATCGCTTGAAAATGGAAAACTGCCACAGTTTGCAACCCCTGATCGAATAAGATGTAATACACCACTAACAGATATAAGTGCACTTATGGATCTTGAGGAGAGACTTGTGTCTCTGCGAATTGCATTTTCTCAAATCAGAACTTGGGGCTATAAACGACCCCATATGGGCTTAACAAGATCAATTATTAATGTGTTTGTTCAATTACATGTTGTGCAAAAAGCATTGCCACAATTCATTAACAATACGATTACAATTGTTGTGGCTCTGAAAAGACGCTTGCGATACAAAAATTCCTATTAGATAGGCAAAGTGCATGTGCATGTTGTTATGAAAGCATTAAAGGAATTATGTTCTAGGGCCTTGTACAAAGCAGAGAACATTTGTATAAATGGCAACTGGAACAGTGTTCTTGCAGAAGAACATGGAAAATCTATAGACACTCTCGAAAATCCTAGTGATTTTGATACAAGTGATGAATTGGAGAATGAAACACCTGCTGGAACATTGGTGCATGGATTCACTGATTCACAGTGCATCCGTGAATTGCAAGACAAAATTGTCGAAATTGCACCTACCGAGGGGAAGCATCTACTTGGGAATATTCAAGGAAAAATTCACTAAGGAAATGAACTTTCCAACACTCTTATATGGAGATCCACATGGCATTGATATTACAGAATGATTCAATTATCATAAAATAGTCCGATGGGAGTTGCTACATTCAAGCAGTTACTTCTCCTATCACATAACAAATTTTCTTTTCAAAATAATGCGCATAATAATAGAGCAAGTTCTGTTGTGCATGTGGGTCCGAATAAGAAAAGGCCAGTTACAAGGAAGAAAGTTGTTGGCCAAGGATGTGAAGTATAAAGTAAACCTAGAAAAAATTCTGAAATCTGATATTGGATACATAGATTTCAAAAACATCTGCACCTCTCTTGACTATTTGCAACAAAACAAAAAATTATTTTTGCAATGATCCGACAATTGGGCCCACCAACATTTTTCGTCACATTTACAAATGCAGAGCACTGCTGGGATCCATTGGTGGCTGCCGTGTCTAACCTGCATAGGAATAGGAAACATAAAAAGGAAATCGATACACTGGAGAATAACGACATTGAATACCTCATAAGAATAGACCTGGTGACATGTACTCGCTACTATAGACATAGANCGGACTACTTTTTTGTGACTGAATTCTAGAATAGGGGAAATGAACATGACCACACACTGTTGTGGATAGAGGGTGCACTCGTCTATGGAGATGATAACAATTCAGAGATCGAACAATTTGTGGATAAATACATAACATGCAACATAGATCATTTGGATTCAGAACTTGCGAAAGTCCATAGACATTACCATACAAGAAGTTGTAGAAAACAAAAAAATTTGCATTGCAGATACAACTTTCCCGTGCTGCCAATGAGAGCTACAAGAATCATAGAGCCAGTTAGTTTAGAGGACAAAGTTGTTGTTGAGAAATCTAAATCCTTGTTCGCATTTCTAGAACAAGGAGGATTTGATGAAATGATGAGCTTTGATGCATTCTTGACACAGGTAAATCTATCAAAAGATGAGTACATCCAAGCCATACAATGTACGCTTAGGCAACCAACGCTTTTCCTTAAATGAAAAATCTTCCATATTTGGAACAACCGTTTCTCCAAGGACATGCCAGTTATGTGGAAAGAAAATACAGATGTGCAGTACATGTTGAATGCATATGCTGCAACATTGTATTGTACCTTGTATATGACAAAGATTGACAAATCTATGACAAGTGCATTCATAAAAATATGCAAAGAACATGAAAGAAGTCATATTGATGCCATATAAATGATTCACACACTTGGCAATACATTGCTTAATATTCAACAAATGTCTTCTCAACAAGTAGTTCACATTCCACTTTCCTTGCCCCTCACTTGTAGTTCAAGAAAATGTGTCTTCATAAACACATTTCCACTTGAAAAATGCACATTTGTGCTTAAACCACCGATTTTGCTGCAACAAGAACCTGACAATTCAGAGGACGTGGTATGCCACTCTATTATTGATTATTACGTGTAGGGTCCATCTCCTATTAGGCATATCTACTTAGCAGAATTCGTATCACATTACAAAAACAATGGTGCACCCATATCAAAAATAAAAAAACTCTCTGTGATACGGTTTGTCAAATACAATAAACATTGTGACTATGAAAACTATTGTAGAGAAAAATTGTTGTTGTACGTTCCATTCGATGAAAATGAAGACACATTGATACATAACTTCTCTACATGGAAGGTTGCGTATGTTGCGTCTGAGAGTACAGTGCACATCAATGTAGATAGATTTACCTACAATGTTAATCCAACATGGGGCGATGTAGAATTTGCACTTAATGACCTAGAAAACCTTGATGATCATGATGAGACATACAAAAACCCAAAAAAAACCACAACTCCTTCCGAGTCCTATGACATACAAGCGGATTTTCCTCCTCCTCTAGCGGCTAGAAGTGAAAAATGTACCAATCTTGGTTTTCAAGTTACAAAACATCCTTTCCTAATTGAAAATAATGAATACCACAGAATAAGACATTTGTTGAATCGCGAACATCAAACAATTCTAAAGGACATTACTCTTAAAAAACGCTTGAACATGAACATTTCTGTGCATGTGTTCCTTATAGGCGGAGCAGGATCAGGCAAGACATTCACAACAAAATCATTGTTCTAAATGCTTATATGAATCTATGATTCAAACAATTCCTATGATGTTATGAAACCAAAGGGCCTAATAGTTGCATACACAAGAAAAGATGCATACAATGTTGGTGGAACAACGGTCCACTCTGCATTTTTAATGCCTTTTCACAAGTCACAGTTTCTTCCACCTAGCAAGGAAATGTTGGATACATTATCTAAGATTTATGAGGAACTCCAACTTGTCTTTATAGATGAAGCATATTTTATTGGGAGTCGGTTCTTGTATTCCATTGACAATCGACTAAGAATCATGAAACATGTGCAGAAAAAATACTTTGGAAACATTGACATGATATTATGTGGGGATCTTTATCAAGCACAACCCATCCAAGAATCTTTGATATTTGAACAACCTACTGTTAACATCGAAACAATCACCCATGACTTCTGAAGAGACAATATTAAATGATTTGAGTTTCATACTACATTGCGCCAGACAGATGAAACATTCATTGCAATTCTGAATAGAATGCGCACAAATAGCCAAACATATGATGACTTGACCTATATCAATTTGAGGTGCTTACAACCTACATCAACAGACCCAACGTTCCCTTACATGTTCTACAGAAATAAGGATGTTGCAAAACATAACAGCCACATGTTGTCGCACATGCCTGGCGATGATATCATCATCAATTCGATTGACCTGGAAGAAGACAACCATGGAAATGTACCACGTCATGAACATTCAGTTACTTTTCCTTTGCAGCTTGTCCTCAAATTAGAAATGTTGGTTGAAATATATGCCTGCAACTACGATTCACAGGATGGCTTGGTGAATGGTGCAGATGGAATACTGAAAGGCTATATGAAGACAAAAAATGTGGATGTCCTTTGGATTAAGTTCCATGAACCGCATATAGGCAAGCGGAAAGCAAGCAAGTTGTCTTATCTATATAATTCAAACACTGGAAGTGATTAGACACCTATTTTGCAAATATCGAAGCCAATATCGACATCAGCAAAGACATGTCAACTGAATATTCAAAAACAGTTTCTGATTAAACTTGCATGTGCACGTACAATCCACAGATCAAAAGGACTAACACTTTATAATGTTGCATTTCAGTCTGCTGGAATTCACATACATGGACTTGTATACACAACATTGTCTCGTGTCAAAAACATAGAATCCTTGTATTTACTAAGTCCTCTCACAAAAGATAACTTCAAAGTGAAACATAAAGTTGATATTGAAATGGAACGACTCAGGACCACCGCAAAATGGCAACTGCATTATGATTACCAATCCATACAAACAAATTCATCTATATCAATTCTCTCGCTTAACACACACATGTTAAATGCACACATGGATGATATACTGAATGACTATGATATAATGCAATCCGATATTATGTGCTTGCAGGAAACACACATGGCATTATGCATGCATAATGAACAATTCCCAAATCAAAATTGCATATCAAGTTACATTACACATGGGGTGATGATACTGGTGAAAAAACATGTACCAATTTTGGACCATATACATATTGAAGAAAAAAATGTTGAACTGGCGCTTGCATATTGTTTTTCCCTTGAAACAAAAGTTGCAATACTGAATCTGTATGTTTCTCCCCATGCAACATTATCGAACATAGTGCATGTTATTTCCAATGCATTGGGCTATTTCCATCTGAATGGACCCATTGTACTCGTAGGAGACTTCAATATTGACATGCTACAAAATGTTGGCAGAACAAAAGAATTGGAAAACTACATGTGCAAAATACAGTCTCCGCTTTCTTTTGAACAACATAGGCCATCTGCAAAACACACTTATTTACCATGTCTGGTCCAATGTGCCCATTCCTCAATACAATATGTTTGTCTTAGACACATATTGGTCTGATCACGATACAATTGGTATTGCACTTGAATTATGACATATACATCAAACTTATTGCAAACTCATATTTCTATGTTTCNGGTCCAATGTGCCCATTCCTCAATACAATATGTTTGTCTTAGACACATATTGGTCTGATCACGATACAATTGGTATTGCACTTGAATTATGACATATACATCAAACTTATTGCAAACTCATATTTCTATGTTTCAAAGCATATCTATATCCCTGATTTCTACACATATTGTTCTAGTGAGCATATAGATCGTGTTCTACTCGAATTATAAAATATACATTGTGCAAAAAAAAAAAAAGTGCATCCTCCCAAAAATTATTTGTGACTCTATTCATCTTATTCTATTTTTTTCTTGTATATGTACATAGTAGCTACCTTTTTATTAACATCTAAACTTATGTTCATATCCCTTTTGTTTTGTACTTTTGTTGATAGAAACATATAGGAAAACTAGATGGCGCAAAGAATTCCTACCCATAAATGTAGACGAATCCATGCAAATGTGCATTATTTTTCTGCTCGTGTTCCATAGTAAACAATTTTTCGTTTACTTTCTCTGTATTTGTCAAACTTGTTTGCAGCTATGTTTTTTTTTTTAATTTCCACCTAGAGGCCGCTACCCTACACGTTCACCATCCAACAGAAATGCAATGTCGAGCCAGCCAACCCGCAATTCCACTTGTCAATTTGTATATCGCCCAACTATGAGTGCTATTTGCAGGACACAAAACATTAGAGGCATAATGTACAACCCACAAGTGTGTGATCCAAATAAGTGCCTAAGTATGGAATAAGCGATCTGTGCATATTTGGTATGTAGTACTCGTTTCTGGGAGCCCGCCAACCCTGGAGTCTGTCAATTTGTATATTGCAGAAATCAGTAGAAGTACAATGTTCAGTCGACCAGCTCCCAAATCCGCTTGTCAATTGACAAATGTTGAGTCGGCCAGCCCGCAAATCCGCTTCTCAATTTATTATCATAGGCTATTTGTAAGGAACCAAACAATAGAGTCCCATTTTTAACCCCGTAAGTCCGCTTGTCAATTTGTATATCGCAGAACTGTATGTGCTATTTGTAGAACACAGAACAATAGAGGCCTATTTTTTTACTCCTCCCGCCCGACAAACCGCAACTATGGAATGTGATATTGGTACATGGTCTATAAAATATCATGTCCATACTTTATAAAGGTACATATTTAGTTTTGCCTTGTTTCTACACACACTGATCTGGTAACCACAGAGTTGGTGTTGCACATGAGTTATGGAATATGCACTGGAAGTTGGACGAATCCCTTTGCTTTTCTTAGGCAATTTTGAGCCCACCATCCCGAGAACCCAATTTATATATGGCGGAAATGGACCCAATGTACAGTCTGCAAGTCCGCGATCCAAATAAGTGCCAAAGTATGGAATAAGGTATATGTTCATATTTGGTATGTATTACTCGTTTCTAGGAGCCCGCCAGCCCTGGATTAGAATGTTGAGCCGGACAACTCGCAAATCTGCTTGTCAATTTATTATCATAAGCTATTTTTAAGGCATCAAACAATAGAGCCCTGTTTTTGACTCCGCCAGCCTAAGAACCCGTGATCCAGAAACTGTGGATGGTCTATAAAATGTCATTCGCCCTGCAAGTCCGCTTGTCTATTTGTATATCGTGGAACTATGTGTGCTATTTGTAGAACACCGAACAATAGAGGCCTTTTTTTGAGCCCGCCCACCCGAGAACCCTTGATCCTGAAAGTGGCCAAGTATGGAATGCAATATCTGTACATTCTCTATAAAATCTCATGTCCATACTTTATGAAGGTACATTTTTAATTTTGCCTCCTTTCTACACATACTGATCTGGTAACCATAGAGTTGGTGTTGCACATGGATTATGAAATATGCAGTGGGAGTTAGACCCACCCCTTTGGTTTGCTTAGCTGAACAATTCCGACTCATTCAGTTTCAACATTGGACACTCAGTAGTTTCACCATGCACTTTCAGACTTGGCCATTCCTTCCTTGCTTGCTCTTCCCCGTGCCCGTCACCTTTGCACATGTGCGTAATAACAAATAGTGTTTATGTGTGTGTGTGTGTGTGTGTGTGTCTTCTTTCTAAATCTTTAATGTTAACAGGTCATCATGTAGGCATCGTCTAAGTTGTCATTGATGCGCGCAAGGCTCGAGAAGTTCTGCCATCAATGCAATTTTTGCAAAGGATTTTCTTATCCCTTCCCACTCTTAATTTCAAATGCCATGGAATGCCATTCACATGCCACCAGCTTGCTTCCTTCACGAAACCTACAATCTCTTCCCAGTCTTAATTTCAAATACCATGGAATGTCATTTGCACACCGTCAACTTGGTTCATTCACGAAACCTCCAATCCTTAAATGTTCTTAGTCGTAACCACCACCTTCGCACTTCTAAGTATGCAATAATTAAGCTTTACTTCTAATAGGTCATCATACAACATGCATCGATATTGTCATTAAGGAGGAGATTTTCCATTCGCATGCATTGAAGAAATGTTTCCGGGGGGTTATATTGTCCCCTCCATTTCTTCATTTCAGGCAACGTTTGGAGAAAACCAACGTTTTTGTAAACTACTGGCAGCATCTCCACAACAGTTTTGTAGAGATACAATGAACATCTTCCTCACGAGCTTCCTGTGTAGAAGAAGGGAAAAATAATTGTAGGGGAGGCAGAGCAACCCAAAATTTACAGTGAAAACATGGATCTTGACGTTGATCTGGAAAGCATATTCTACAACCTTGATCAACCTGGAGACACAATTCAACATGCCTGCTCAATGGACATGGTTGATACCGAAATTTTTGATGCGGGTGAATCCTTCGTATTCCAGAGTGTTGTTTTTGAAACTGAATCAAAAAAATTAATCATTGAACAAAGAGATGTAAAAAATAAGAAAAGAAAACATCATTTAGAACTTGACCTTTCCAATATGCAGGCATCCAAAATATCTCAACTTCACATGGAAACCGGAGATGCTCTTCATGATTCCGTTGGAGTCACCGAAGCCGAAAATTCCAGACTAAAGAACCGGATTAAGGAGTTAGAGGAAGCTTTGTTTCCTATGCCATTGCTTGGAAGTTCTTTGGAAATAGCCATGCCTGTGACTACGTGCACCCCTACAACAAATATAAAAGGGTCCTCCAGCTTCCTCACATCTTGTAGAGGATATGTGGAGAAAAATATCAACAAAAGAATGGAACTAATTACTAAGGCTTAGGAAACATCACAGAATATGGATTCCCTGGGGAGCAGGGCACATAACTTGCTTCTACTTCTGCAGATGGATTTTAAAAATGAAGAAACTTTCTATGTGCACACTGTCATCCCTTTTTCCTTTCATGTCAACAACATGCCAGAGACGAGAAGAAGACAACATGATCTCCCGTCCAATAAACGACTCACTCAATTAGAAGCATGCTGGAAAGAGAAAGTGAAGAACCTCTATCTCATCATCCAATCATGTAAGAAAGCAATATCAAAGAAAGAAACAGTATTCACAAAGCTCACCAAAATAGACTTAGCAGGAAAGAAAAACGGCTTCCAGGACCCCAGCTTAGTCCTCAACTCGCTGGCGTTAACCAAGCAAGATTTTGATAAACAAGTTGATAATTTGAAGGCCTTGTCCTTAGAATTTTTTTACAGGATTCTTGAATATCATGAAGAAGAGGTGGACAACTGACTAGTCCGGTATTCGGTACAGAATGGAGAGATTCATGAAGCTCTGTGTAAACTTTCAATTGATCTAAGCAAATTAGAAAATGAAGTTTTCATCATGAAAATCCACAATGACATCAACGTCACCCCCTTGAGAAGATATATTGAAGAGAACTTGAAGTGGGTCATTGACGAAATCCAATAGGGAAATGCATAAATCCTATGTTTATCAATCCATATATTCAAGCAGGCTGCCCACAAAAACCAATAGGGAAAGCCATGACCAAGCAAACACCAACATTACTTATACGTACCATCCCTATAAGTGTATAGTGATAGTTCTTTCTTTATCAATCCAGTTATTCTAAGTTTTTTGAGTAGAAATCTATAGCCAAAATTGATCTTCCCATTTCTACTTTTCAGGTATTACATTCTACCATGTCCGACTTCTTTCCAGAGTTCTATTTCTTGTACATATTTCTTTTATGGTCCGCGAGAGCCCCAATCCCAGTCTATATGACAAACACAATTACATTTCCAGGGATATGTAACAAACTATTTTTTTTTGTCATATATTCCAAATAAAACTATTCTTTTGTCTCCTTATATATTTATGTGTTCCTAGATTTTTATCTTCAACTATGCTGAATGTGAAGTCATTCTATTGATTTTATCTCAATTCTCTTTTTTTCCTATGCATATTTTCTCTAGGAATATGTAACACGTTTCATTATTTTTTATATAAATGTCATAAAATTGTGTTCATTACTTTTTTTCTACTCAAATTTATAGAGAGTATGTCATTTCTCGCATCTTTACCACATGTCCTTCATACTTTTTCCACAAAGGCCCTTCAAATTAAAATAGTCCGTAGGTCCGCTTGTCAATTTGTATATCACGGAACCATGGGTGCTCTTTTTAGGCCATGGAACAACAGACGCCCAATTTTCAGCCTACCAACTCGACAACTCGTGTTCCAAAAACTGCCTAAGTATGGAATCAGGGCTTCATGCAAGTATGGAATGAGGGCTTCATGCATTCTCTATAAATCTCATCCCCATACTTTATAAAAGTACATATTTCATATGTATAAAACTAAATATCTACTTTAAAAAATTGTGTATTTTCTATGTATAATTTATGCTCTCCAGGAACCTATAATTTGATACATTTCAATTTCTTGTATCCATGACCCCTGNCCCCATACTTTATAAAAGTACATATTTCATATGTATAAAACTAAATATCTACTTTAAAAAATTGTGTATTTTCTATGTATAATTTATGCTCTCCAGGAACCTATAATTTGATACATTTCAATTTCTTGTATCCATGACCCCTGTTTCAAAGAAAAATAATTCGGCAATGCTATTTATTTGGTCCTTTTGTCCACCACCCTATGTAATAGACAATGGTACTATATTTTTTGTGTTTTTGTCCACCACCATATGCAAAACCTATGTAAATAAAACTAATTCGCGAATGCTAAAATTTTGAGACACAACCCCTTAAAATTCAAATAGTCCGTAGGTCCCATTGTCAATTTGTATATCATGGAATTCTTGGTGCTATTTGTAGGACATGGAACAACAAAACCCCAATTTTAAGGTCCCCAGCCTGAGAACCCGCGATCCAAAAACTGGCGAAGTATGGAATGAGGGTTCTGTCCATGCTTTGATTCGGGAATGATAGTTTTTTTTTTATGATTTTATGTGTTCCTAGATTTTTATCTTCAACTATGCTGAATGTGAAGTCATTCTGTTTATTTTATCTCAATTCTCTTTTTTCTGATGCATATTTTTTCCTGCCTGGTCATTTTCAAAATTAAGTCTGACATAAATCACTCACTCAAATTTGAGATATCATATTTCACACACATATATATATGTTTCTTTAAATTTCCAGGAATATGCAACAAGTTTTAGTATTTTTTTATATAAATGTCATAAAATTGTATTCACCACTTTCTTTCTACTCAAACATATAGAGAGTATGTTATTTCTTGCATCTTTACCACATGTCCTTCATACTGTTTTCCACAAAGGCCCTTAAAATTAAAATAGTCTGCAAGCCCGCTTCTCAATTTGTATATCACGTAACTCTGGCTGCTCTTTGTAGGCCATGGAACAACATAGGCCCAATTTCCAGCCCGCAGCCCGACAACCCGTGTTCCAAAAACTACCTAAGTATGGAATCAGGCCTTTGTGCAAGTATGGAATGATGACTCCATCCTTTCTCTATAAAATCTCATCCCCATAATTTGCTAAAGTAGATATTTTCTATGTATAGTTTATGGTCTCCACGAACCTATAATTTCATAAATTTCAATTTCTTGTGTCGAGGAGCCCCTGTTTTAAAGAAAACTAATTTGGGAATGTTATTTATTTGGTCCTTTTCTCAACCACCCTATGTAACAGACATAGTTATTATACTTTTTGTCCTTTTCTCCACCAGCGTATGTAAAACCTATGTAAAGAAAAACAATTCGTGAATGATAAAAATTTTGGACACGAGCCCCTTAAAATTCAAATAGTCCGCAAGTCCGATTGTCAATTTGTATATTGTGGAACTGTCGGTGCTATTTGTAGGACACAGAACAACAAAAGCCTGATTTTCAAGTCCCCACCCTAAGAACCCGCAATCCAAAAACTGGCTAAGTCAAGAATTTGCTCTTTTAAAGAAAACTAATTCGGGAATGCTATTTTTTTCATACTTTTGTCCACCAGCCTATGTAACAGACGTCAGTACTATTTTTTTTCTTTTTTTGTCCATAGGCATATGTAAAAAGAAAAACTGATTCGAGAATGTTAAACTTGTTTTAATTAATTATAAATGATTTTATTGATAGAAAGATAAGTTATTGAGTTTATTATTTTAATTTCGTTATTCAACACGAGCCCCTTCAAATTCAAATAGTCAGCAAGCTTGATTGTCAATTTGTATATCGTGGAACTTTAGGGGCTATTTGTAGGCCATGGAACAACATAAGTCCAATTTTCAGCCCGCCAGACTGACAACCCGCGATCCAAAAATTGAAATAGTCCTCAAAATAGCTTGTCAATTTGTATATCGCGGAACACACGATGCTATTTGTAGCCCACAGAACAATAGAAGCCCAATTTTCAGCTCGAAACCATGACATTTTTCATCTCTATATATCTACTTAATCAAATTACATATTTGATTTTTGTAGGCCACGGAACAACAAAAGCCCAATTTTCAGCCCGATAACCCGAGAACTCGCGATCAAAAATTCAAATAGTCCACAAGACCGCTTGTCAATTTTTATATCATGGAACTCTCAGTGCTATTTGTAGGCCATGGAAAAACAAAATCCCAGTTTTCTACCTGCCAGCCCGATAACCCCCATGCTCTATATATCTACTTAATCAAATTACATATTTGGTATCTATAATTTATGTTGATGCTAGTTTTTTTGTAATATCTGTATGCCCTTAAATTTGAAATAGTCCACAACTCCAATTGTCAATTTGTATGTCGCAGAACTCTAGGTGCTATTTGTAGGGCAAGTAACAACAGAGTCTAATTTTCAGCGTGCCAGCTCGATAACCCGTGATCCAAAAAAATGCCAAGTATGGAATCTCTATATAGTCTACAAGACCACTTGTCAATTTGTATATCGTGGAACTCTTGGTGCTATTTGTAGGGCACATAATAACATAAGCCCAATTTTCATACCAGCACTACGACAACTCGAAATGAAGCTTTTGTGCATGCTCTATATATCTACTTAATCAAATTACATATTTGATATGTATAATTTCTTTTGTCCACGAACCTGTAATTTCATATATTTCAATTTATTTTGTCCAAGACCCCTTGTTTTAAAGAAAACTAATTCAGTATTGCTATTTTTTTTA
Organism: Picea sitchensis; assembly: GCA_010110895.2. Taxonomy (NCBI): domain Eukaryota; kingdom Viridiplantae; phylum Streptophyta; class Pinopsida; order Pinales; family Pinaceae; genus Picea; species Picea sitchensis. The sequence continues at coordinate 39,072 of SNQJ01S0017651.1, read as the reverse complement.
TGCTTTTGTCCACGAACCTATGTTACAGACGTTGGCCCTTAAATATCAAATAGTCCACAAGTCTGATTGTCAATTTGTATGTAGCGAAAATCTGGGTGCTATTTGTAGCACATGGAACAACACAAAACCAATTTTCTACCTGCCAGCCCGACAACCCCCATGCTCTATATATCTACTTAATCAAACTACATATTTGGTATCTATAATTTATGCTGATGCTATTTTTTTTGTAACATACGTACGCCCTTAAATTTGAAATATTCCACAACTCCAATTGTCAATTTCTATGTCGCAGAACTTTGGGTGCTATTTGTAGGGCACGAAACAACAGAGTCTGATTTTCAGCGTGCCAACCCGATAACCTGCGATCCAAAAAACTGCCAAATATGGAATCTCTTTCCCATACTTTATAAAAGTACATATTTTGTATCTATAAAACTAAATATCTACTTTATAAAATTACAAATTTCATATGTATAATTTATGATTTCCATGAACCTATAACATAATAAATTTCAATTCCTTTTGTATCCACCAGCCCTTGTTTTAAAGAAAACTAATTCGCGAATGCTAATTCTTTTGTGTTTCCATGTACTTCAACTTCCTACCCACCTGTCTGTACTTGGTCGCATTTATTCCCATCCCAACCTGGCAGGGACTACGCTGCCATGCAACAATTGTTTCATTTGCTATTTTCTATTGTTGTTGGGTGGAAATAATTCGTTTTATCTAAAAATTATGCTAGTAAAATATTACAATCAACCTACAATTCATTTTCAAGTAAAATATTTTTAAACATGTTACCTTTAAAGTGATCTTGGCTTATTTTGAGGTAGTAGCGTCGAGTGTTAACAAAGGAAATTGACCAGTTATGAGCCGAAGTGAAAATCTTCTTTATTAATGTGAATAGTTAGAGCACAATAAATAATAGAAGTTGTTATTTGAAATTTGTGGTATTAAGATATATGCTAAGATATTTTTTGAATTTTTTTCATTAAGATATATTTCAACTACTAAAATGTTAGAGAATCATATTTCACATATATATAATGCAATTGGAAAGTTAAAAATTTATTGATATTTACATATCATATCAATTATTCCTGGATTATGTATTTTTTTAGAGTTATATTATTTTAATTGTTTTAGTGGCCCAAATAAAAACAATAAAATAACTCTCATATAATTGATTTCAATTCATGGAATGTACGTAAATTTCAACCTAGAAATAGAAGATGCAACTTATCATTATTATTTTCATTTGTTCAAAGAATGGTATGTTTGTAAATTCTAACCTAGCAATAGAGTATGCATCATGTCACTATCATTGTCATTTGTTGCTACTAGCTTCTCCAAGTGTCGTGCAATTTTTACCTTCATCATCAAAGGGTTGTGGCCTAGAGATTTGAACCCACACACTCCCTTGGGGAATAAATGTACCATTTGTAGTGACTTCCATTGATATTACAAAACCCATGCAGATCTCTGTGAAAAAATGGCTATAAATTACAATTTCAAGCCAACAAAAGAGCAGTGGCATCTTCGACACCACTCGAATTGACAATTATAGTGTAAGTTCTCTTCTTCTAAATAACTTCAGTTTTAGTTATTCTTTTTCAAACAATCCTAATGCTTATACATACAATACTAGTGGGCCAAGCACTAGTTACAATACTAGTTCTGGTCATTTTGTTTCTAGCACTAGTTTTGCAGCTGGTTTCAATCCAAATAATATGGGGTTTGGATGCCCTGGAGGCTCACAAGGATTTGATCTTAATTCTCAAAATTCTATAGGGCGGGTTGGTTTCAGATGGATTAACCCACTTGGGATCTTTAATCTAACAAGATTCCCCTCTAGCTCTCACTTGCCTATCTTGCTTGGCTAGGTGGTCTTAGTTAAGCATGCCTATTTGGCTATGGGGGAGGCATTCTCTCTGGATTTCCTGGCTCTTTGTTGTGCTTGGTGGGTAAAGATTTTTTTTCAGGATTTCCTGCCTATCTTGGCCCAGATAGGCTTGAAGGAAATCCCTATTAATAAAGTGAGTAAAGTGATTCAACCCGAACTAGATCTTGTTTCTCAATTATATCAAGGCTTTCAACACTAGTACTTTGATGGATTGGGTAATATAAGTGTTTGAGAGATATGTTCAATATGATTATCCTCCAATGAAAGAGGTAAGGATAATATAATTTTATCCATCATGTTGAGGGATCTGATTTCATGAACTAGAGGGATGTTTATCTTGTGTTTAATTTAGGAAACTCATAAATAAGATAAATTAGGATGGTGTAAATGAGGTAGAATCAAAGCAAGGGGAAGGAGTATCAGAAGTTTTGCTCCAACCTCCCTCCAAATGAAAGATAAGAAAAGGTCTTTGGTCACCTGAAGAATATGAGAAACTCATTGCTTATATCTTCAACAATTGTATTCTCGTCTACTCTTGGGACTTTGTTGCCAAGAAGCAAGTTCAAGCCTAAAAAAAGAGGGGTACAAATTGCATGTAGTATCTCTCTACATCTTGCACATTATTGATATCTAAAAACTTACAAATAAATTCATGTTTATTCACCTATTTTTTTGTTGTCCTTCTAGTGCAAGGAAAGAAGAAGCGTGAAGCATGCCAACTGTATGTTTTCTTTATTGAATAGTTAATGGCTCACCTTGTTTGGAAACGATCATGTTATTCCTTTTACAAAGCTCGCCAAAATGATAGATTCCCAAAGTTTTTCATCTTAATCTTCTTCCATAGAATGATTGGGGGATTGGAGTGGTCGTTTATCTTATCTTGTTGACCGAACATGGTGGTATGGTAGAGAGAAAGGGGATGGGTTCATTCTAGCCATTATGGATGGATGATAGTGCAGTGGTAATATGGGCCCTCATTTACACTACTGAATATTTGATGGTGTGATTGAGGGAATCAAGGACGAGTTCCCCATCTATTATCTTGACTCATGAATAAGGTGGTTCTTTCTCAAGACAACCAAAGGAAGGTGGGAACACCGCTGATAAGAAAGGAAGGTGGGAAAAAATAGTCAAGGTTCCTCAATAAAATCAATGGAACATGTTTCGCAAGGAGGTTATGTTTCTTGGAAATTCTACCACATTACATAGTATTTCCAAACTCTATCTCATAAATTCTTATCATGAATGCAGAGCACAAAGATGGAGTATGAGACAAGAAAATAAATTTAACATTCTTTGTAATCCTAATTTTATAGATAGCTTAACAATTACGTAAATATAAAGGATTGATTGACAGTTGAACCTACCATTCTCTTGTTCCTTTCCTTGTTCATTGCTTTGTAAAGTATAGATATTTCATTGTGTGATACATTGGTAGGATCAAAGTAGACTAAGACATTCTTATCAAACGTTTGTTGTGACCTGAAACTAGAGAAGACATGTTCCTTCTTGTGCTTCGGAAATAAATGTAGGTAGGGATCTGCCTGCTCCCTAAACACGATAACATGGATGTGCATTGAAATTTACATGGTGGTGTAGCTAGAAACTTAGGAGGAAATGGGCTATGAATGAGGAAGTGGGCTATGGACTATGCATAGATAGGAAAAACATTTAATGTCAGGAAGTAATGCTAGACCTAGTTCTAACATTACTACTTGGGGAAAATTGTTGTGTTTTAAGGTAATATATTGGTGTATAATGTGGGGTTGTGCCCTGGGAGGAGGCCAAATAAGACCTCAAACTTAAAACCTTAAAATGCAAGGGAAAAAATTGTATGAATTTTCCAAAACCTTGATTTAAAAGAATGACACATCATTAGTTTGCAAGAAAAACTAATATGAAAAATTCAAACCCATTACTATAGTCCCTAAAAGGCAGGGATTAATAATATGAAAAATCCAAACCAACTACTATAGTCCATACAAAACAAAGTACATGTAATAATAATACCAAATAGGAATTTATGGGATGATGTTAGACACTCTCTCTATAAGAAAATTTGAAACTTCTATCATAGTGTGTGTAAGGTCTTTGGCTAGATGGGCACGAAGACCTTCACCCAAGTCCTCAAGGAAACGTAACTCGGTGTTGCTCTGTCACCCAATTTGGGTAAGAGAACACCTTGGGCATGTGAACACACCAAGGGGATTACACTAGTATGAAGAAAACATGAGATGGGGGCATGCCAACATGAGGGGTGCACCAAGTTTGGGTGCACTGATTTAAAAACACATGAGTTCGTCTGGGCGACCGGGTCCACAAAGGGGTGCGGTGATTCATTTGGACATGGGTTTGAGAAGGGGTGAAAAACCCCCAAAGGACGCAATGATTCACGATGGTGACCTTTGGAGTCCCTATAAGAGAACAAGGGAGCACAACCAAAGAATTCATATTGGCAGAAATTGGAAGAAAAGAAGAGCAAGACTATTTATGTGGTTCTGAGGTAGATGAAGACGGTGAGTTCCCTCAAGGATCCAAGTCGCTTCACCTGGGAGGACTTGTGCTTCCTTGAGGAGGATTCAGTGGATAGAGTTGGGTGATATTCTCTTGGGATGATTTTGGGGAAGTGTGGAAACAAAGCTCTGTTGGAGGCATGCGTGAGGTAGAACCCAAATCTGTGAAGTTTACTGAAATGAAGAGAAAACAAGTTTGTAGTTGAGGGAACATCTGAGGTGCATCGCAGGAGGTTGTAGAGATGGTTGCAACATAAAGTATTGGTGAGAAACATATGTTTATGAGTGTCTTGGTGAGGTGAGGCGAGTCATGTGACTTTGTCGAATTTGTAAACCGAGTCAATAGTGCTCATGTTGTAACTGTTTTGTAATAAAAAATACTTAGCCGGGTGTTAGGAACAATTTGTGCCACCCACACTATATTTATGTTTCTATTGTATGTTTCAATGTCATTCGCTTGGATTCTCATGTTCATGGATGTACGCTTGTATATGACTAAGTGTTAAACTTGTTAACAAATTTCTAAGTATACAAGAGTTGCACTAGAGTAGGAGTGTGACTCACCAGTAAACTAGAATGGAGTATGGGTATTCTATAGGTAAAGAGGCATAGTATGGACCAAGTATCCTTGGTGTTTCCAAGAATCCAAGTGAGAAACGTTGTGGTGTCACATGCCATCAATAGGTGCATGATCATAAGGCACACTGTGGGGATGTGACAAATTGTATTATAGTGGATTCGTTGAAGATTTTGGAGAAGGTTTGGGGAGCTCTTCACCACTATCTTGATGATAGATGGTATCATAGTGGATTTGTTTTAGATTTTGGAGAAGGGTCGAGGATATATTCACCATTATCTTGACGATAGATGATATTAGAATGGATTCATTGCATATTTTGGAGAAGGTTTGGGGAGCTCTTCACCACTATCTCGATGATAGATGGTATTAGAGAAAAATTTGAAGGAAATTTGTTGCGAAGGAAGTTTCGTGGGCTCATTCACAGACTTGGTGAATAGTTCGGTGAAACGAACTTTTTCATCATAGACGTTGCATCAATATGGTGACAAGTAGGAGAATCCCTACACATTGTCACCTTAGATAGGTACTCTCGTCACTTTAGGGGTGAAGTGATCACCTCAAGGGGGGAATCCCGGGTGACCCTAGGGGGGAATGAGACAAAAAGTGATATGATGAAATGAATTCCCCTATAGTTCAATTTTATAAGTGGAAGATGAATTTGATGATACGTCTCAAAAGTGGTTTAAGGTTTCCAAGTCTTTGAGTACCCGTGGAAAGTATTTGTACCTTCCCGAGACACAAGAAAATATAAATGTACAAGCTATATGTTAAGTGGAAAAGAAATTTAATATTTCTTTCTCTATTTGCAACAAGAAACAAAGATATATATCAACAAGAAACAATTAACAAAGCTACTATATAATATGCTAAGAGTCATGTGAACGATGCAAGAGATAAGCTAGTAAACACTAGTACAACTTGAGTATAAAAGCATACAAATTTAGCATCAATGTAAGGTTGTGATAAACAAGTATTGAGGAGATATAATTGCAGCCTTATGGTTGTAACAAACAAGTTTTTATAGAAGAAAAACCAGCCACCAAAAATTTTAGCAAATTCTGACGGTTGAAAAGTGAGTTATAAGCAAGTAAAACAATAATTTGTTGCAGACCTAATGGATGTATCTATTAACGAGTTATAGATATAAGAATATCAAACCAATAAATATGCCTTAGTGGCCTTGACAAGATATTAACATGCAGAAAAGTTTCCAACTTGAACAAGATCAATATCTCACTAAATCACATTTACCAAGGAAAACAATTTATTTATCCAATGAAAACTTTAGAGTAGTGCCTTTAAAATTGGGTGAATGGAGTCTTAGAAGCACAAGTTAGATAAAAAAAATACCTAGGGGTGTAAATCCTCTTACTCCCTAGGGCATGCCAATCAAAATAGGGTAAATCTAGGAGGGTGTACACACTCGTACTTCTCCTAGAAACCCTTTCCTAAAATGACTTATAAACTTAGCAAATAATATGAAGCTTAATGGAGAGCGTATACAACATACTCCTAGGGTTTCAACCAATAATGAACAAGAAAAAGAAAGAAATAACTAACACAATACATATTTTCATTACCAATTCCAAGAGAGAGAGAGAGATCAAACCCTAGTTCACCAAGCAAATTACCATCCAAGAGAAAGAATTCACCAATAAATATCACCAAGAAACATTTGCAAAAGTGAGAGATACCAGAAATGACCAAGAGCGCGCAAATTTAAGCCAATATGTCTTCTCACAATGGGAGAGATATGATCAAATGAGTTACAAATGATCTCTATTTATACAAATCCTCTAAAACATAGTTTTTCCACATTCAAAGGGTAAACCACAAGATAAGTGAACAACAACCCTTACTCTTGCCCCTTTTCCAAAATAATACTTTTAATTCATAATTTGCACATAAGAAAAACACTAGAAATGACGACATCCCTTTCTAGGGTGACATTTTGGCATTTTTAGGTGGACATTGAACTTGAATACGAATCGTTGGGCCTCCAAAATCTTCTCCCTCATGTAATAGGATCATCATGCAAGGGTATTCTCTGTTAAAAATTCCAAGTGTCCATATCCACCACCAAACCGTAGCCCTAGGGTGACATCAATCCCCCAAAAGGTGATGTTTTACCCCTTTCAAGCAAGTTGTTTGGAATGTAGGGGCTAGGAAAGGTCCTCCAAGGTGTCCTCTAGGCCTCCAAAGAAATTTCATCATCATACAAAGTGTGGTCCCTTGGCATCCATGTAATTTTTAAACCTGCAAAGTAAAGAAATGCATATAGATTCTTAAGCAATACAAAAATTAATCAATGGCTCATACACAGAGTACACAAAGATTTTTACCGGAAACCCTCAACCGGGAAAACCTTTCTTATTTTCATTATATCGAATTTCACCATTCACCATACAATA
>SNQJ01S0017650.1:102073-121878 GCA_010110895.2 Picea sitchensis | reverse complement strand
AGATGGACACTCTTATAAGAAGCGTTCTTGAAGTAATGAAAGAGAATCTGAAGCATATGATGATTATTGAATTATATAACAGGCAAGTATCTTCAGCGATTCAAAACATGATAGACCCCATGCATAAGAAGATTGGTTGAGAGTAGAATGGAAGCCAGATTGAAGATTGAGGACTATGAAGGAAATTTGCGAACCTTGAGCAAAATTAGATGTCTGTACAGATTGCTGCAAGTAGGAAGATAAAATATGAATCATCCTCTTAGCTAACATAGAGAAGAGCACAAATGTTTTTGAGATAATTCCATATTGATTTCTAATGACCAGGTCCCTGGGGTTATCTTGATAGGGGGAGCATAGCACTAAACATCTTTGGATTGCAGATGCAAAGAATCTTATTGATTGAGCATAAAGACAGAGCGGTGGATCATTGACAAAGGTGTTTTGAAGATGAAAAATGAAAGAAAGATAACACAAAAGGGGGAGTATGTTTCTTCTTACAGTCTCAGCTGATTAATTGCCCATGTGATTAGAGCGATAAGGGGAGTTGGAATCTTTCCATATGGTATACACAGGATTAGAAGATGAAGTCACGATTGACAAAGTGCAACTCAATTAGTAATTGGCAGGAGCAGATGTGCTTAAAACAGAGCATAGATGATTGATTAAAGGAGCGCAGGTCCAAAGGATCTTTTCACAAGAAGCATGGTTTCTGAACATGGTAAAATTGCAGCAAGCGAAAATTCATAGAGACCGGAGTTGATACCTTTCCCAGTTTAAACTCTCAAGAAATTAATGTATCAAAATTGGCATCAATTCAGAAGGAGTGTTGTAATCAGATTAGTGGACAGTGTTGATGGAATTTCTTTTTAGCAGGTACTACAGTTGAGTGCACAAAGTCAGGGGGAGTCTGAGGAGACAGTTTAACCCTTTGCCCTTGATGTCAAAGGCTTTCCCACTTTAAACTCTCAAGAAATTAATGTATCAAAATTGGCATCAATTCAGGCGGAGGGTTGTGATCAGATTAGTGGATAGTGTTGATGGAATTTCCTTTATGTGTATTACTACTTGAGCGCACAAAGTCGAGTCCGAGGAGATACTTAACCTTTACCCTTGATGTCAGCGTGGGGAGAAATGAAAGACATTGCCATCAACAATGCCAAAGGGGAGATTGTTGGAACATGGAATAGCAGGGATGCATAATGTCTAGGTTGTCATTGATGGCAATCGCCTATGGCGTATAGCTGAGTAAATGTTCGCTGTGAGTGATGAAGGGTAATGACCGACAAGTAAGAGACTGAGAGACGTCGGATCACAAAGGAAAATAAGTCGCAGCCTAAGGATTCGAGGAGAATAGTTCGAGGCATAGCCTTTATACTGCTAAAGGAGCACAGAAGATCGAGCCGCTTCTGACCACTTAAATCTCATACCGTTGATCGAGAAGCCGCGATACAGTTAAGCTGCCAGAGTGGGCATGCGTATATGAAGGAAGATGAGATTCACAACCACGATCCCATTCAAATTTCCGAAAGAACGAGGGTCAGCCGATCGCATAAAGTCACGAGGGAGATATACCATCTGAAAGCTGCTGGTGAAACTCCGGGATTGAATCTAGGACCATTAAAATCCAGAAAGCGATCGACCATCGATCAAGATCTCTGCATCGACGGTTCGAGACTTTGAAAGGTCTTGTTCACTCGACAATGAAAATCTCGAAATCGCCAGGACGCCATTTCACGAAAGTTAATCGCAAAATTGCTAACCGCTGGTGGATCCGACCATCTTTCATTTAGATGGACACGGCAAAATTCGTGAGACTCATCGCAATTCGGATCTGAGTTCATAATGAAGAACACGATTAACGAAACTCAAATCGCGATACGCGACGGGCGATTTGATCGCATACCATTAAAATTAAGAAGCTAATCCGACCGCCCATTTGTGTGGATGCGCGGGCGTTCGCTAAAGCCATGTGAAATCCCAACGGATCCGACCGCCTATCCGCTTGGACACGGCAGCCGATATTCTACTCCAATTGGGATCGGATTTTGGCTGATGCAAGTTCACTTTACAACGAAATCCCCGATTTCAAGATATGCGAAATCCCGGCGATTATCCGAACTGCCGACAATATCGACTCAACCCATCGCTACCGTAATTAATGCCTAAGTGACACGCGGGCAATAATCAGAGGTTGATTAAAATGCATTCACCACTTCAAAAGTACATGAAAGTCAATGAATCAGAGTGACATACGGCGTGATCTTAACACCGCATCAAACCATGCGACGGAAAGCAGAGGCATAATGATCGGACCGGCCCCATCCGGTGGACAAAGTCGAGATCAAGGCATCATCGCAGATATCTGGACATCTGAAATCGAGTTTCGAGGCTGAAGGAACGAGATCGAAAAGTCCTCGGAATCCCGAAGGCATCGACACCGGCCCATCCGAGGGATGCGTCTAAATCGTGAATGAATTCCAGATATCGCGAACGATATCGGATATCTCGGGCACAAAGGTTTTGTTCATTTCGAAATCACGATCCGCGAAACCACGATAAGTACGGGCCAGATGTCAGCACAGCAATGAAGGAGGACAAAGGATTAGTGGATGCCAACTATCAGAGATAAGGACGCGGTCACAGGTAACGGTCATGAACTGCGGTCACCAGGGCCGTAAACATCGAAATCGATCGGGAACTGTGATACATGTGCATGATGATTGAAAACGCCGAACTCCGATGGAGAGTATGACTAAGGTCATATGGTAGCAATCACGTGGACCAGGGTCTAGCCAGGAGGGCTAGCGCATTTTTCCGAGAGGTATGGTGGTATCATTGATCGGTGCCCATGGACCATCAGGTAGGACGAAGGGGCTATTGATAGGAAAGAGCACTTCGGGATCGAGAACTGGTTCCGAGTATTATGCATCTCGACACTGAAAATACCAGAACCTCGATAGAGAGACATAAGGTCGTGGTCATTAAAATTTTGGTCACGGATTTGTAAGTGACAAAAACCCCTGAATGCCAAGAGTGCCTAAATCATTAGGCGAAATCCCGATTGGATCTGAACTGCTGGATCAAGTGTTGATCGGAAGGTTTTGTTCTTCCCATACTTTAACGTCAGCCATAACCATGGTGCTCAATTTACAATTGCAAATTAATTGTTGATCGTCATTAGAGTTTCAGCTATCAGACAATTGTTGTCTTTTTGCCCAAGGAGTTGGAAGTTGAAACGTCGTTCCTGTGTGTATAATAGATGAGGAAACAGACTATGGTATCTGTGGTTGAAGAGAGAGGAAGAGTCTGTGGCGCGATGTAGTTGGCGAGGAGAACCCGTGGAGCGTATAGTTTAGCGAAAGAAGAAGTTAGCCGCATGTTAAATCAAAGGTAGTAAAAACGTAATTTGTATCGGCGCTAAGAAGATCGCAGGATGGTTAAGGCGCAGAAACATAGCTTAACCGGGTAAGAAAGCCATCAATAGGAAAATGGGTTTGAGCAATATTTTATTTGAGCAATATGGAGGTTAGAGGTACCGGATGATCTGTCCCAGGAAGTTCACAGGCGCTTGAACACGGAAGCCAGGTGGGCTTCCATCCGCCGTTCGTGTGAGAAACTAGGGCATGTGGTGGTGCTAGGAAGACCGGGATGTCTCACCGGCAAGTGGGTGTTTGCAGAATTTGAGGTTGGTGCCTTCACTCAGTTAATGCTGAAGTAAAAAAAAAGGAAGTCGGTGCTTACACCCAGTGGGTGCTGGGATTTTGTGAGAGTTGGTGCTCCTCGCCAGCGGGCTTCGCGTAATTTGGGTTGCGCCTTCACCAGCTTGAAAAGTCAGACAGATTGGAAGTTGGCGCTTCCACCCAAGCAGGCCGATTCTCGAGAGTTGCGCTCTCATTGGGTGCTTGTAGTATCTGAAGGTTGTTGCCTTCATTCAGTTGGTGCTGAGACAGATTGAAGTTGGTGCTTCCACCCGCTGGGTACCGGATTCCGGCGGAGAGTTGGTGCTCTCAACAAGTTGGCGCTTGTATTCGTGAGGTTGTAGCCTCCTTTGAGTTTGTGCTTAAAGATGATGAGATGTAAAGTAGTTGGAGCTTCCTTGACATCCTAAGAAGAAGAGGTTTTTTCCCTATGGCTCTCCTCGCAAAATATGTGTCACCGCGGTTTTATTATGCATGCTTGATGTTGAATAATATCCGGTATTACTTTATCCAACATGTTGACTATCCTCCAAAGAATTAACAAGAAAAGTTAAAGAGGAGAAATACTTAAAGATCATAATCAACATCCTTTAACCCACATAACTTCTCTGTCAGCATATCTTAATATCCGACGAATCTAACTGAATATAGAGTACATGATTGTCAATGAATGGATATCTGCATATTGGTGATATAAGGTTGATAAAGTTAAAAAGGATTAATTTTCTATGCTACTGATTCACCCCCCCTCTCAGTAGCACGGTGTGTTCAACACTTAGTTCCAATCACCTTCTTTAAGAAAGAGACATGAAAAACATGATGGAGCTTAGAATGTCTGAGCAAAGCTAATTGATAGTCCATTTGTCCCAGGCACTTGAGAACTGTATAAGGACCATAAAATTTGGGTTCCAGTTTCTGACAATGTTCGGCCTTGAGTGAAGTTTCCTTATAAGGTTGCAGTCGAAGAAACTCTTGGTCTCCTTCAGCAAATTGACATTTAGAGCGACCTTCATATGCTTGTTTATTCATGTGATTATGAGCCATGAGCAAATTCTCTTTGACGGTATGGAGAATAGTCTATCGAATTGTAAGCGTTTGGTCAACCGCCTGGACCTTCGATACCCCTAGCAGGTATGAGAGACCTGAAGGTGAATTTTGTCCATATACTACTTCAAAAGGAGTCATGTGAGTAGTTGTATGGTAAGAAGTGTTGTACCACCATTCAGTTAGTGGTAACCATTGAGCTTATTGATTTTTCCTTTCAGATGCAAAACACCCCAAATATGTTTCCAAACACTTGTTGACAACTTTAGTTTTACCATCAGTCTAGGGATGATAGGTTGTGTTAAGATGCAATTGGGTGCCCTGTAGCCTGAACAGTTCTTGCAAAAAATTGCTGGTGAAAGTGGGATCTCGATCAGAAACAATAGAATGAGGCATGGAATGAAGCTTGAAGACATGATCCATGAAAATTTGAGGCATAGTGGAGGCGGTAAATGGGTGTTGAAGAGCATAAAAATGAGCATACTTGGAAAGACAATCAACGACTACCATGATGGCTGACTTATTTCCTGATTTAGGTAAGCCCACAATAAATCCATAGAGTTATCCCTCAAAATAGCAGGTGGAATCGAAAGCGTTTGTAATGTGTCAGGAGATTTGACTGTTTTGCCCTTGTTACATTGACAAACATCACATTTTGCCACAAAAGTGAGAACATCTTGTTTCATGCCATCCCAGAAAGAGGAACATTTGAGTTGGTCATAAGTTTTGATAAACCCTGAGTGCCCAACTGTGGGTGTAGAATGAAGCTCAGAAAGCACTGTGGATTTAAGTTGTGACTGTTTACTTAAATACAAACGACCTTTATAGCGAAGCTCATCATTGTGCCAAGAGTACCCTAGGGAAACTGAAGAATTGGCTTGCAATTGTTGGATTAGATGCAAAATTTTGGGATCTTATAGCCATTCCTGGCGAACAACTTGGAGCCAATTTGGTACAATGAAGGAGAGGGAAAAAAGGGACCCTTCATCTTCATATTTTCTTGAAAGAGCATCAACAACCACATTTTATTTTCCTTTCTTGTAAATCACCTCATAGTCATATCCAAACAGCTTAGTCACCCATTTTTGTTTCTCTGGGGAGGAAGGGCATTGCTCCAGAAAATACTTGAGGCTTTGATGATTTTTCTTAATTTGGAAGCATTGCCCCAATAGATAAGGGCACCAGATATCCACTGCATGCAAAATAACCAATATTTCCTTTTCATAGAATGATTGGCCCAAATGTCGCTCTGACAATTGTTTGTTGGTAGAGGTCAAAGGCCGACCATCTTACATAAGGACTGCTCGAATTTGTCTACCGAAAGCATCACATTCCAGGACAAAGGTATTTGTGAAATCAGGAAGGGCCAGGACTGGAGTGGTGCACATAGCCACCTTGAAGGCTTGAAAGGCCTAATCAACTGCGGGAGTCCAAGTGAAAGGATCCTTTTTAAAGAGAGCAGTGAGAGGCACCACAATCTTTCCATAATTCTTAACAAACTTGCGCTAATAGCCTATTAAACCCAGAAAACCATGCAAGATTTTGAGTGTCTTGGGGTGAGGCCAATCCTGCATAGCTTCAATCTTCTTAGGATCCGCCCTAACACCTGCCTTGCCAAAAATATGACCCAAGTACTCGACTTCAGAGGCTCCAAAAGCACATTTATATTATTTGAGGAAAAGTTAGTGTTGAGAGAGTAGATGTAGATCTCGATCCACATGAGCAAGATGAGTTGTCCAGGTTCTAATATAGATGAGAATATCATCAAATAAAACTAAGACAAAATGATGGAGAAAAGGATGGAAGACATGATTCATGAGGATTTGGAAAGTGGAGGGAGCATTACAAAAGCCAAAGGGGATGACCAAAAACTCATAGTGGCCCTCATGAGTTTGAAATGCAGTCTTAGGAATGTCTACCTCTTTCATATGTATCTGGTGGTAGCCAAAATGGAGATCAAGTTTAGTAAAGAATTGGGCACCACTTAATTCATCCAAGAGATTATCAATGATAGGAATGGGAAATTTGTCTTTGATGGTGATTTTGTTGAGGGCACGGAAGTTAGGACACATGCGCCAAGAGCCTTCTTTCTTAAGGACCATGACCACAGGAGAAGAATAGGGTCTTGTACTAGGACAAATAACGCTTGCGATGAGCAATTCTTGAACATTTTTCTCAATTTCATTTTTCTGGGCAAAGGGGTGATGATAGAGATGAACATTGGGAGGAAGGTTGTCAGGGACAAGGGGAATGGAATGATCATGAACACCACGGGAAGGGGGAATTCCCTGGGGAGTGGAAAAAATAGCTTGATGCTTGGAGAGGATGGATTCGAGGTCCTGCAACACAGAGGGTGTCTCAGTGGCATGTGGAGAAGTGCAATAATGTCAAAATGACCTTTTCTTAGGAGCCTTTTCATGCAATGGGAACTGATGATCTCAGGGGAACCTACTGTGATGCGTTGAAACTTATATTGTTGGCCCTCCTAGTTGAATTGCATGGTTAATTCCTTAAAATCTATGATATTGGGACCCAAAGTCCTTAGCCATTTGTCACCCCAACACAATGTCACAACCACCCATGTCGATAGCAAACATATGAGATTTCATGTGGTACTGACCAATTTTGAGATGCACATTTTCAAGACGCCCCCCACATTTCATGGACCCGCCATTAGAAATCATGACTTGAAAATTATTGTCTACACATATATAGCAATTAGTTTCTTGGGAAATGTGGCGATGAATAAAATTATGGGTGCTTCCACTGTTAACAAGGATGATGACCTTTCGATGCTTAATGTAACCAATTAGCTTGAGGTTTTGGGGAGCATAAAAGCTAGTGAGAGCATTCAGGGAAATGACCGGTTCAAATTCGGGAGGGTCGGAAGGTTGGGTTATGTCGATGGGTTCAGGTGAATCGACCACAGGGGGTGCCTCGACATCTTCTTCAGAAACATCCTCGGAGATGGTCATAAAAAGATTTTGTTCCTTACACTTGTGCCTAGGAAAATCTTTTTCATCACAATTATAACAAAGGCCCTTGAGTTGGCGTTCATCCATTTCTGCACTGGTCAATTTCTGGATCTTTAGTGGAGTGGAAGGAGGAGTGGGAGTGATTGGTTTAGGGCAAGGAATAAAGGAGGGTTTTCTAGTTTGATAAGAGACAACATGTTGTGCTTCCTTAGCTCTTTCAGTATCTTCCACCCAACGCTGAGGCCAATCCATGAGGACATTGGCATGGATCTCATCCTTGATGCCACTGATAAATCATTCTTAGAAAAAGCATCATGCATGCCCTTTGTGCAGAAATCCAATCGCTCAAAAACAACTATAAAGTCTTCCACAGTGCCAGATTGTTTCAACTTTGTAAAATGGCCTAAATGGTTGGTGTCAGTGTCAAAGCATTCATAAAGCTCTGCCACAAATTGTGTCCAAGCCACATACCCTTGGTAGGCATTTTTTCTCCATTGCCACCATTGCCAACGTTCTTGGTCTAGATGGAGAACACCATACCGGAGTTTGGCCAACTCATATGTAATGTTGTACAAAGAGAAATAATGTTCCATTTGAGTTACCCAACTGGTGGGGTCCAAGCCATCAAATTTGTTCACATCCACACGCGGAAGGCGTAGGTCACACTGAAAGTGATGGGGCTGAAAAGTATAGGAACTGTAGGAAGTTTCACCTTCAGGGTGCAAAGGTGGGTCATAGGAGGTAAGGTTTGCAGGGATATTCATCTTGGCACAAATCTTGTTAGTGAAGGATGCAAGCTGGGTAGTGAGGTCCTATTTGATGGTTTCCATTTTTGTGTATATGGAGGAATGTATGTTTTTATTGATGGTGACAATATTGGCAGTGAGCTGCCTCGCTTCTTGCTGGGTCCTTTTGAATGTAGAGGACAAGGAATTGAAGCGGGCTTCCAAGTCTTGGCTACAGGTGTGGGTTGTGATGAAGAGAGAAAACAGAAAGGGATGGGTGGGATCACATAGAAAAGGGGTTATGGGTAAAAGGTATCATGACGATCAGGGTGACGAGGGTAATCCAATGGGGTAAGGCCCAAATAAGGGTGTCAAAAGTGGTTCGAGTCCACGAGAAAGAAACCTTTGCTGAAAAATGATAGGTATGACTGGGATCAAGGCAAAGAGAGGAATCCAAGGGGATAGGGATCAAATAATGGTGTCAACAAGATCCAACTCAAGCTAACAGTCTACAGTCCTTCATTCCCCACATGCTTGTCCCACCCCAGGAAGTGTTCCCCTTCTTTTCTCAAGAGTCCTTTGGCTACTCCACTTCCCTTTCAGGGCTTCGACAATAGGCAGGATAAGAAGTCTCAGAACCCTGTAGTTGTAGCTTGGAACCTTGGGAATCAATTCCCAACAATTCTATCACCTGGAGAGAATGCTCACGAACCTAACAACCCACCTCTTCAATATCCCACAGGCATGACAAACCGCCTCTTCAGTCCAGTTCTAAATATTTCCATGGTACATGTACATGTATAGGTGATGGCAACAAGAACGTACAAATGACAACGGTGTGGTGAGGTGAGAATGAATGATAGAATAATGGGAAAATGAACTAAGTCTCCCAACTTATGTGCATGTTCCCAACTTGACACTTGTCATGTTGGGAACTACACGGGTCCCCCACATAGACCCACCACATGGTGATAGGTCCCCCCTTCGGGACTTAGGATAAAACGAATTATCCCAACTTTAGACTTTAAGTTTTAGGAATATTAATAAAATATTCATTTTTTTGCTTAATCCCCCTTAGCTAAGCCACTTTTCCTATATTGTTAGACCCCCCTTTCCCATTTTAGTGTAGTTTATCCCCCCATACTATTTTACCTGGTTGGTCTGCAATAATGGTGTGTTTTCATTAAAATATAAGTGTGATTGCATTTTACAAATATAAGCTCACTAACCTTTTATCTTCTAGCTCTCCAGCCTAATAACCACACAGACAATCTAGCCTGAAAATACATATATACAAAGAGACTCTGGCCCCAAAGTTTCTTAGCTCACCAGCCTATATGTACAATTACATTATATTTACAATTGGGGTTCGGCCTAGGGATATTACATTCCCCTCCCCCTTATTTAAATGCATTATCCTCAATGCATTATATACACATGTACAATCAAAACTTCAAAAGTCTTAAAAAATATGTGGGTATTCTTCCCGCATAGCCTCATCGTGCTCCCAAGTTGCAACACCAGGACCGTACCAGGTCCATTGGACATTCAGTAGCCCTATGGCTCGATTCCAAAGTTGCTTGATCTTCCGGTCCAATATGCAAACCAGTTGCACTTGAAAGTCACCTTCTTGCTCCACCTAAATCACATTCCAATCAATGACATGATTAGCATCAAGTACATACTTTTTAAGCAACAATACATGGAATACATTATGAATACACATCGATGCAGGTAACACAAGCATGTATGCGACAAGACCAATCCTGTCTAGGATTTCAAATGGACTACAAAAATGTGTTGCAAGCTTTGAACAATTTCCCAACTTCAGGGAACTTCTTGTAAGGTACCAGATCTATTATAATAGCCGAAAACAAGAATATTGCAAAGAATAACAACAGAACAACATAATAGATAAAACCACAACACCAGAATAATACCTTTATTGATAGGAAACAATGTTCACTTGCCTCTTTGAGGGGGAAACCTCCAACACAGTAGCGCTCTATTACAATAATTCTCAAGAAAAATTTTCTCATACCCTCTTCTCCGATTTATACTAAATCTATCTATCCAAAAGAATGATCTAGAGGAAGATCCTTCTAGAAGTGGAAGCTTCTATTAGGTCTTCTTACATTTGACTTATTCTTCCTTATTGCTAGGCCTTATTAATATTGGTCTTCAATACATGGAAATATATTATTCTACCTACGTGAGGGGTTAGGGAGGTTAGGTACCTAACATGCTCTCCCCCTTAGAAACAACCTAATCCTGAAGGCTTCGGATGAGGAAATTGATGCAGAATGGTGGTTGGTTCCCAAGTCACATCTGTTGGAGTTGTATCTTAACACTAGATTAACACTTCCTTGATGGTGTGATGATGAAGACGACTCTCACGCTGGTCCAAAACTACTTGTGGCTGCAACTATATGGAGCCTTCTTCATCCAACTCAGGAAGAATGGTTTGAGTTTGGTACTTAGTTCCAATCACGTTCTTTAAGCCAGAGACATGAAAAATAGGACGAAGCTTAGAATGTCTGGGAAAAGCTAATTGATATGCCACCTATCCCACACACTTGAGAACTGTATAAGGACCATAAAATTTGGGCCCCAATTTCTGACAATGGTCTCCCTTGAGTGAAGTTTCCTTATAAGGTTTCAATCGAAGAAACACTGAGTCTCCTTCAGCAGATTGACGTTCGGAGCGATCTTGATATGCTTGTTGCTTCATGTGATTATGAGCCATGGCCAACTTATCTTTGAGGGTACGTATAATATTCTATCGAACAATAAGCGTTTGGTCAACCACCTGGTCCTTCAAGACCCCTGTCAGGTATGAGAGAACTGAAGGTGGATTTTGTCCATATACTGCTTCAAAAGGAGTCATGCGAGTAGTTGTATGGTAAGAAGTGTTGTACCATCATTTAACAAGTGGTAACCATTGGGCCGATTGATTTTTCCTTTCGGATTCAAAACACACCAAATATGTTTCCAAACACTTGTTGACAACTTTAGTTTGACCATCAGTCTAGGGATGATAAGCTGTGTTAAGATGCAATTGGGTGCCCTGTAGCCTGAGCAGTTCTTGCAAAAAATTTCTGGTGAAAGTGGGATCTCGATCATAAATAATAGAATGAGGCATGCCATGAAGCTTGAAGACACGATCCATGAAACGTTGAGCCATAATAGAGGAGGTAAATGGGTGTTGAAGAGTAGAAAAATGAGCATACTTGGAAAGATGATCAACAATCACCACGATGACTAACTTATTTCCCGATTTAGGTAAGCCCAGAATAAAATCCATAGAGTTATCCCTCCAAATAGCAAGTGGAATCAGAAGCGGTTGTAGTGTGCCAAGAGCTTTGATTGTTTCACCCTCGTTGCATTGACAAACATCACATTCTACCACAAATATGCGAACGTCATGTTTCATACCATCCCATAAAGAAGAACGTTTGAGTCGGTCATAGGTTTTGGTAAACCCTGAGTGCCCAACTGTGGGTGTAGAATGAAGCTCAGAAAGCACTATGGATTTAAGTTGTGACTGTTTACTTAAATACAAACGACCTTTGTAGAGAATCTCATCATTGTTCCAAAAGTACCCTAGGGAAACTGGAGAATTGGCTTGCAATTGTTGGATCAATTGCAAAATTTTGGGATCTTGTAGCCATTTCTGGCAAACAACGTGGAGCCAATCTAGTATAATGAAGGAGAGGGGAAAAAGGGACCCTTTATATTCATATTTTATTGAAAGAAAATCAACAACCACATTTTCTTTTCCTTTCTTGTAAATGATCTCATGGTCATATCCAAATAGCTTAGTCACCCATTTTTGTTGCTCCAGGGAGGAAGGGCATTGCTCCAGAAAATACTTGAGGCTTTGATGATCTTTATTAATTTGGAAGCACTTCCACAATATATAAGGGCGCGAGAGATCCACTGCATGCAAAATAGCCAACATTTCCTTCTCATAGAATGATTGGCCCAAATGTCTCTCTGACAGTGGTTCACTGGTTAAGGTGAAAGGTTGGCCATCTTGCATAAGGACTGCTCCAATTCCTCTACCAGAAGCATCACATTCCAGGACAAAGGTCTTTTTGAAATAAGGAATGGCTAGGATCGGAGTGGTTCACATAACCGCCTTCAAGGCTTGAAAGGCCTAATCAGGTGCGGGAGTCCAAGTGAAAGAATTATTTTTAAGGAGAGTAGTGAGAGGCGCCACAATCTTTCCATAATTCTTAACAAACTTGCGCTAATATCCCGTTAAACCTATAAAACCACTCAAAATTTTGAGAGTCTTGGGGCGAGGCCAATCCTGCATAGCTTCGATCTTCTTGAGATCCACCCTAACAACTGCCTTACCAACAATATGACCCAAGTGCTCAACTTTCGAGGCTCCAAAAGCACGTTTATATTGTTTGAGGAAAAGTTGGTGTTGAGAGAGTAGATGTAGAACTCGATCCACACGAGCAAGATGAGTTGTCCAGGTTTTAATATAGATGAGAATTTCATCAAATAAAACTAAGAAAAAATGACGGAGAAAAGGATGGAAGACATGATTCATGAGGATTTGGAAAGTAGAGGGAGCATTACACAAGCCAAAGGACATGACCAAAAACTCATAGTGGCCCTCTTGAGTTTGAAATGCAATCTTAGGAATCTCTGCCTCTTTCATATGTATCTGGTGGTAGCCAAAATGGAGATCAAGTTTAGTAAAGAGTTGGGCACCACTCAATTCATCCAAGAGATCATCAATGACAAGAATGGGAAATTTGTCTTTGAGGGTGAGTTTGTTGAGGGCGCAGAAGTTAGGACACATGTGCCAAAATCCTTCTTTCTTAAGGACCATGAGCACAAGAGAAGCATAGGGGCTTGTACTAGGACGAATAACACCTGTGATGAGCAATTCTTGAACAATTTTCTCAATTTCATTTTTTTGGGCAAATGAATGATGATAGAGATGAACATTGTGAGGAAGGATTTCGGGGACAAGGGGAATGGAATGATCATGAACACCACGGGAAGGAGGAAGTCCCTGGGGAGTAGAAAAAATATTTTGATGCTTGGAGAGGATGGATTGGAGGTCCTGCAACACAGAGGGTGTCTCGATGGCATTCATGGAATGGAGTTGTGCAATAATGTCGAAATGACCTTTTTTGAGGAGTTTTTCCATGCGATGGGAATTGATGATATCAAAGGAACCTATTGTGATGCCTTGGAACATATATTGTTGTCCCTGCTGGTTGAATTACATGGTTAATTCCTTAAAATATATGATAATGGGACCCAAAGTCCTTATCCATTTGACAACCAACATAATGTCACAACCACCCATGTCGATAGAAAACATATGAGATTTCATGTGGTACTGACCAATTTTGAAACACACATTTTCACAATGCCCCCTACGTTTCATGGACCCACCATTGGCAATCATGATTTGAAAATTATTGACTACACAGATATAAAAATTAGTTTCTTGGGCAATGTGGCGATGAATAAAATTATGGGTGCTTCCACTGTTAACAAGGATGATGACCTTTCAATGCTTAATGTAACCAATTAGCTTGAGGTTTTGGGGAGTAGAAAATCCAGTGAGAGCATTCAGGGAAATGACCGGTTCAACTTCGAGAGGGTCAGAAGGTGGGGTTATGTCAGTGGATTTAGGTGACTCGGCCAGAGGGGGCGCCTCGACATCTTCTTCAAAAACATCCTCGGAGATGGCCATAAGAATCTTTCATTCCTTACACTTATGCCCAGGAAAATATTTTTCATCACAATTATAAAAAAGGCCATTGAGTTGGCGTTCATCTATTTCTGCACTGGTCAATTTATGGATCTTTAGTGGAGTGGAAGGAGGAGTGGGATTGATTGGTTTAGGGCGAGCAATAAAGGAGGGTTTTCTTGTTTGAGAAGAGACAACACGTTGTGCTTCCTTAGCTCTTTTAGTAGATTCCACCCAACGTGGAGGCCGATCCATGAGGACATGTGCATAGATCTCATCCTTGAGGCCACTGATAAAACATTCTTGGAAAAAAGCATCAGACATGCCCTCTATGCGGAAAGCCAATCGCTCAAAAACAACTATAAAGTCTTCCACTATGCTAGATTGTTTCGACTTTGTAAAACGACCTGAATGGTTGCTGTCAGTGTCAAAGCATTCATAAAGATTTGCCACAAACTGTGTCCAAGCCACAAACCCTTGGGAGGATTTTTTTCTTCATTACCACCATTGCCAATGTTCTTGATCGAGATGGAGAACACCATACCAGAGTTTGGCCAACTTATATGTAATGTCGTAAGTACAAAGAGAAAGAATGTTCCATTTGAGTTACCCAACTGGTGGGATCCAAGCCATCAAATTTGTTCACATCCACACACGGAAGGCATAGGTCACACTGAAAGTGATGGGGCTGAAAAGTATGGGAATTGGAGGAAGTTTCACCTTCATGGTGCAAAGGTGGGTCATAGGAGGTAAGGTCTGCAAGGATATTCAGATTGGCACAAATTGTGTTAGTGAAGGATGCAATATGGGTAGCAAAGTCCTGTTTGATGGTTTCCATTTTGTGTTTATGGAGGAATGAATTTTTTTATTGATGGAAGCAATATTGGCACTGAGTTGCCTCACTTCTTGCTGGGCCTTTGTGAAAGTAGAGGACAAGGAATTGAAGCGGGATTCCATGTCTTGGCTACGGGTGTGGGCCATGATGAAGAGGGAAAATGGAAAGGGACGGGTGGGACCACACAGAAAAGGGGTTATGGGTAAAGGGTATCATGACGATCAGGGCGACGAGGGTAATCCAATGGGGTAAGTCCAAAATAAGGGTGTATGAAGGGGCTTGAGTCCACGGGAAAGAAAAATTTGCTGAAAAATGATAGGTATGATTGTGATCAGGGCGAAGAGAGGAATCCAAGGGGATAGGGCTCAAATAATGGTGTTAGTAGGATCCATACTCCTTTTTTTAAATCTTGCGGAGTTACACTCCGATCTGAAGAATACTGCAGTGTTGAAATGCCCAAATTCTCAACAAGAAGAAATATGTAGTAATTTCACAACTAGAATGTAGGAGGCATAGTTGTGTGGCAATTGTCTATTATGTTTTTGTTTCCATCCTAAGGGTTAGCGTATACATGGTTTCTATAGACAAGGGTTTTCCATGTGCTATAGCTCTCTGATATATGTGCGGGGTCCAATAGTAGTACTCGGCCCAATATTTCAGGGCACCAACTAAGGAGGCTAGACCATGCCCTTATCCGTACTACCCGACTACCCAAGTACTAGAGAGTATCTTCCCAAGTTTTGTTCTCAGTGGCACTATAGCAGTCAGACGGTCGATTGGTTTATCTACAGAGGGCTTTAGGATATCTAGGTCGATCTATATACAGATGTTTTCTGATGCACTACCACTCGAAGGGGTATCAAGAAGGGTTACAAGGGTGGCCAACAATGTGTTCTTAAGTACCACTTGTAGTTCCAACGTGTATGCTTCCCCGACCGTAGATTTATGCGTTGAACAACAGATTTATGTAGGTTTAAGACGCTGGAATACGTCTCTACCCTGAATAAAATTAACCCACAATTTTTTGCCAAGGAAAGTTCTCTGATACCACTTGTAAGGTACATAATCTATTATAATAGCCGAAAATAGAAATATTGCAGAGAATAGGAACGAAACAACACAATAGATGAAACCACAACACCATAATAATACCTTTATTGATAAGAAACAATGTTCGCTTGCCTCTTCGAGGGGGAAACCTCCAACAGAGCAGTGCTTTATTACAATAATTCTCAAAACAAAGCTTCTCATACCCTCTACTCTTGTTTATACTAAATCTATATATCCAAAAGAACAATCTAGAGGAAGATCCTTCTAGAAGCGAAAGCTTCTATTAGGTCTTCTTACATTTGACTTATTCTTCCTTATTGTTAGGCCTTATTAATATTAGCCTTTATTACATGGAAATATATTATTCTACCTACATGAGGGGTTATAGAGGTTAGGTCCCTAACACTTCTCTTAGCCTTTACTTTTAAGAACACATGGTCACCCACTTTAAACTCTTTGTGGGTTGTGCATTTATAAACACAACTTTATTGCCTATCCTAGGCAACCTTTAAATTCTATTTTATTTTCACCCTCTTCTCTTCCATTTCCCTTAGTAAATTTGGCCGAATCACTGCTCTATCTACTGGGTTGTCCCAACTCACTGGTGTGTTGCACTTTCTTCCATAAAGTGTCTCAAATGGGTTCATCCTTAGAGATTCTTGATACCCATTTTTATAAGAAAACTCAACCAGATGCAAGTAATCCTCCCACTTCGATGGTTTATCCATCACATACATTCTTAGCATATCTTCTATCACCTAATTTATCCTCTCTATTTTCCCATCTGACTCTGGATGATAGGTTGTGCTAAAATTCAGATTTGTTCCAAATCCTATGAATAATCCTTTCTAAAATTTTTATGTAAGTTTTGGATATATGTCTAATACAATTGTCTTAGGCAAACCATGTAGCCTAACAATTTCTCTCATATAAATATCAACAATGTTGGATGCCTTGTGAGTGAGCTTTGTAGGAATAACGTGGGAAACTTTAGTAAGCTTATCCACCACCACCATGATGGAATATGTTTCTTGGTTGTTCTAGGCAACTTGGTGATGAAATCCATTATTAAAACTTTTCATTTCCACTCAACAATGGGAAATGGATGTATCAAACCATCTGGGTGTCGATGCTCAGCCTTGGCCTTTTGACATTCCAAACACCTCACAATAAAATCAACAACTTCTTTCTTCATACTTGACCAATAATATTGGCTCTTAATAGTTGCAATAATTTTATGGTAACCTGGGTGCCCAACATAAGGCACATTATGCATTTCTTTTAATATCATATTTTTCAATTCCTGAGAATTTGGCACATAAATTATGCCCATGTATATGATAATTTCATCATTTTCCAACTTATAGTCTTCTAATTTCTATTGTAAATTACCTTGCTGAAAATTTTCCTTTATTTCCATGTACTGTTGATCTGATTTTGCAGCCTCTAGAATTATGTCTTTCAAATATGTTTAATACATGCTAATGGTTATAGCATGCATCTCATGCACCCTCCTGCTGAGTGCATCAACCACCTTGTTCTTTTTATCTTTGATATGCCTTATATCAAAGTCATATTCATTGAGGGATTCCAACCATCTTCTTCACTTGGCATTTAAAGTTTGTTGTCCAAATAAATATTTCACACCACTATGGTCCGTCCTCAACTCAAATCTTTTTCCTATGAGGTAATGTCTCCACATATTCAAGGCATGCACTATGGCTGCTAATTCCAAATCATGAGTAGCATAGTATCTTTCATGCTCTTTTAATCTCCTTGATTCGTAGCATACCGCATTCTCATTCTGACTAAGGACTCCCACAATCCCTTCTTTACAAGCATCTGTGCATACAATGAAGTCTTCATTCAGATCACGAATCCTTAATATTGGAGCACTTTTCAATAAAACTTCAAGTGTTGGAAGATTCTTTCACAATCAACAGTCCATTCAAATATCACACCTTTCTTTTACAAAAATGTGATTGGGTGTGAAATCTTAGAGAAGCATTCAATAAACCTTCTATAATAATCTGCAAGTCCCATGAAAGATCTCACCTCTGAGACATTCCTTGGTGTTGGCCATCCTTCAATGGATTTTATCTTCTTCGGGTCCACTGCTATCCCTTCCTCTGAAATAATATGCCTCGAGTAATGTATCTGCCTCTTGTAGAATGAGAACTTGCTCAACTTTGAATATATCTGACGTTCTCTCAATGCTTGTAGCGCCATCCTCAAGTATTACTCATGCTCTTATTTAGATTTTGAATAAACTAATACGTCATCCAAAAAGACAATGACAAAATTATCCAAGTATTCTTTGAAAATACCATTCATTAAACACATGAATACAGCTGGTGCATTTGACAACCCAAATGGCATCACTATGAAATCATAATGGCCATACCTTGTTATGAAGGTTGTCTTGTTGATGTCTTCCTCTTTAATTCTTACCTGATGATAACCTGATATGGGATCAATCTTAGAGAATATTTTTTCATCTTTTAGCTGATCAAAGAGATCATATATCCTTGGAAAAAGATACTTGTTCTTCACTGTTACCTTATTCAGCTGTTTGAATTCAATGCAAAGTCTCAACGTTCCATCTTTTTTCTTCACAAATAATAGAGGGGCACCCCAAGGTGACACACTTGGGCATACATATCCCTTCTTTAGAAGTTCTTCAAGTTGCATTTGTAATTCCTTTTGTTCTGGTGTACTCATCCTATAATGGGTCTTGGATACTGGGGCTGCTCCGAGCATTAGGTTGAAGGAGAAATCAATGTCTCTCTTGGGTGGAAATATCAGTATTTCTCTAAAGACACTTTCATACTCCTTTAGGACTACATAATCTTCAACACTTGGTACTTTATCCTTAAGTGCCTCCTCCATATGTGTTGTAAATACTTGATATCCTTTTCTGAAGATTATCTTCAGCTGCATGGTTTAAACTTCTCTAATAGTTATTGCCCATGGAATACCCTGTACTATTCTCAAGTTTTTGTCTTCCTCCAAGCAAGTAAAATCCTTATTATAATAGTCCAAGACAACATGATGTTGGTCCAACCAATCCATATCAATTAGGAATTCATATGAGCCCAAAGGTATGATGTTCAAATCTTCCCTAGTGCTCAGACTATTCATGTCCATTGAACACGACTTAACCATCTCATTAATTTTCCTTTTAGCTCATGTAGCTAGCTGCACCAACAAAGGTTTTACAAGCTTGTTTCTTGGCAATTGAAATCTTTCCACCATATTAGGATCTAGATAACTATGACTAGCTCTTGAATCAATTAAAATTGCAATGGGTTGGTTGTTGATCTTACCTTCCACTTCAATCATATGTGATTGAAACTCAACTTGCTTGTTATCCAGGGATTCGTAGATCCTAGGTATAGTTTTTCCCATGTCCTCTACTATTTTGGATTGTTGTACATTGTGAAACATCCTCACTTTTTCACCTCTGTGATGGAAATATATGTACACATTGCCAGTGTTTCATGGAAACCTGGACAGGAGACCTAGCTAAAGCATACACAAACAAAGCTTATCAAGAAAAGGAAGAGAGATACAATATGAAGAATGAGAATCAATGTATATTATGATTTGTTCAACGAGTGAGTGATATTCACTCATATAGTAAATGACTTCCTATCTTAGGAATGCATGCATAATAGTGATGGTCTAAAATAAGAGAGTCTAAAATAGAACTAGTCAGTTAACTCCCACTGAACTAGTGTGGTGAAAATATAA
>SNQJ01S0017650.1:69800-94800 GCA_010110895.2 Picea sitchensis | reverse complement strand
ATGTTATTTGTTTTTCAGCTCTTAGGTAGATTTTATTTCGTTTGATTTTCTATTCTCTGTTAACCCGTTTTGATCCACAGCAAACCTGTTCTGCCTTGCCGAGCCCAACAGGGCATGCTAGTGCTCCCATTCTTGCTCACCCGACGACGATTCGAGCACGAACAACTTGTGCCTAGGAAAATCTTTTTCATCACAATTATAACAAAGGCCCTTGAGTTGGCATTCATCCATTTCTGCACTGGTCATTTTCTGGATCTTTAGTGGAGTGGAAGGGGGAGTGGGAGTGATTGGTTTAGGGCAAGGAATAAATGAGGGTTTTCTAGTTTGAGAAGAGACAACATGTTGTGCTTCCTTATCTTTTTTAGTAGCTTCCACCCAACGCTGAGGCCAATCCATGAGGACATGGGCATGGATCTCATCCTTGATGCCACTGATAAATCATTCTTAGAAAAGGCATCATGGATGCCCTTTGTGCAGAAATCCAATCTCTTAAAAACAACTATAAAGTCTTCCACAGTGTCAGATTGTTTCAACTTTGTAAAACGACCTAAATGGTTGGTGTCAGTGTTAAAGCGTTCATAAAGCTCTGCCACAAATTGTGTCCAAGCCACATACCCTTGGCAGGCATTTTTTCTCCATTGCAACCATTGTCAACGTTCTTGGTCTAGATGGAGAACACCATACCGGAGTTTGGCCAACTCATATGTGATGTTGTACAAAGAGAAATAATGTTCCATTTGAGTTACCCAACTGGTGGGGTCCAAGCCATCAAATTTGTTCACATCCACACGTGGAAGGCGTAGGTCACGCTGAAAGTGATGGGGCTGAAAAGTATAGGAACTGTAGGAAGTTTCACCTTCAGGGTGCAAAGGTGGGTCATAGGAGGTAAGGTTTGCAGGGATATTCATCTTGGCACAGATCTTGTTAGTGAAGGATGCAAGATGGGTAGCGAGGTCCTATTTGATGGTTTCCATTTTTGTGTATATGGATGAATGTATGTTTTTATTGATGGCGACAATATTGGCAGTGAGCCGCCTCACTTCTTGCTGGGTCCTTGTGAAAGTAGAGTACAAGGAATTGAAGCGGGCTTCCAAGTCTTGGCTACAGGTGTGGGTCGTGATGAAGAGAGAAAACGGAAAGGGACGGGTGGAATCACACAGAAAAGGGGTTATGGGTAAAAGGTATCATGACGATCAGGGTGACGAGGTTAATCCAATGGGGTAAGGCCCAAATAAGGGTGTCAAAAGCGGTTCGAGTCCATGGGAAAAAAACATTTGCTGAAAAATGATAGGTATGACTGGGATCAAGGCGAAGAGAGGAATCCAAGGGGATAGGGATCAAATAATGGTGTCAACAAGATCCAACTCAAGCTAACAGTCTACAGTCCTTCATTCCCCACATGCTTGTATCACCCTAGGAAGTGTTTCCCTTATTTTCCCAAGAGTCCTTTGGCTACTCCACTTCCTTTTCGGGGCTTCGGCAATAGGCAGGATAAGAAGTCTCAGAACCCTATAGTTCTAGCTTGGAACCTTAGGAATCAATTGCCAACAATTCTATCACCTGGAGAGAATGCTCACGGACCTGACAACCCGCCTCTTCAATATCCCACAGGCCTGACAAACCGCCTCTTCAGTCCAGTTCTAAATATTTACATGGTACATGTACATGTATAGGTGATGGCAACAAGAACGTACAGATGACAACGGTGTGGTGAGGTGAGAATGAATGATAAAATAATGGGAAAATGAACTAAGTCTCCCAACTTATGTGCATGTTCCCAAGTTGACACTTGTCATGTTGGGAACTACACGGGTCCCCCACATAGACCC
Organism: Picea sitchensis; assembly: GCA_010110895.2. NCBI lineage: Eukaryota > Viridiplantae > Streptophyta > Pinopsida > Pinales > Pinaceae > Picea > Picea sitchensis. The sequence continues at coordinate 92,971 of SNQJ01S0017650.1, read as the reverse complement.
ACCACATGGTGATAGGTCCCCCCTTTGGGACTTAGGATAAAATGAATTATCCCAACTTTAGACTTTAAGTTTTAGGAATATTAATAAAATATTCATTTTTTGCTTAATCCCCCTTAGCTAAGCCCCTTTTCCTATATTGTTAGACCCCCCTTTCCCATTTTAGTGTAGTTTATCCCCCCATACTATTTTACCTGGTTGGTCTGCAATAGTGGTGTGTTTTCATTAAAATATAAGTGTGATTGCATTTTACAAATATAAGCTCACTAACCTTTTATCTTCTAGCTCTCCAGCCTAATAACCACACAGACAATCTGGCCTGAAAATACATGTATACAAAGAGACTCTAGCCCCAAAGTTTCTTAGCTCACCAACCTATATGTACAATTACATTATATTTACAATTGGGGTTTGGCCTAGGGATATTACATTCCCCTCCCCCTTATTTAAATGCATTATCCTTAATGCATTATATACACATGTACAATCAAAACTTCAAAAGTCTTAAAAAATATGTGGGTATTCTTCCCGCATAGCCTCATCGTGCTCCCAAGTTGCATCACCAGGACCGTACCAGGTCCATTGGACATTCAGTATCCCTATGGCTCCTATGGCTCGATTCCAAAGCTGCTTGATCTTCTGGTCCAATATGCAAACCAGTTGCACTTGAAAGTCACCTTCTTGCTCCACCTGAATCACATTCCAATCAATGACATGATTAGCATCAAGTACATACTTTTTAAGCAATGATACATGGAATACATTACGAATACACATCGATGCAGGTAACACAAGCATGTATGTGACAATACCAATCCTCTCTAGGATTTCAAATGGACTACAAAAATGTGTTGCAAGCTTTGAACAATTTCCCAACTTCAGGGAACTTCTTGTAAGATACCAAATCTATTATAATAGTCGAAAACAAAATTATTGCAAAGAATAACAACAAAACAACACAATAGATAAAACCACAACACCAGAATAATACCTTTATTGATAGGAAACAATGTTCACTTGCCTCTTCGAGGGGGAAACCTCCAACAGAGTAGCGCTCTATTACAATAATTCTCAAGAAAAAACTTCTCATACCCTCTACTCCAATTTATACTAAATCTATCTATCCAAAAGAATGATCTAGAGGAAGATCCTTCTAGAAGTGGAAGCTTTTATTAGGTCTTCTTACAATTGACTTATTCTTCCTTATTGCTAGGCCTTATTAATATTGGTCTTCAATACATGGAAATATATTATTCTACCTACGTGAGGGGTTAGGGAGGTTAGGTACCTAACATGCTCTCCCCCTTAGAAACAACCTAATCCTGAAGGCTTCAGATGAGGAAATTGATGCAGAATGGTAGTTGGTTCCCAAGTTGCATCTGTTGGAGTTGTATCTTCACACTAGATTAACACTTCCTTGATGGTGTGATGACGAAGACGACTCGCACGCTAGTCCAAAACTACTTGTGGCTGCAACTATATGGAGCCTTCTTCTTCCAACTCGGGAAGGATAGTTTGAGTTTGGTACTTAGTTCCAATCACGTTCTTTAAGCAAGAGACATGAAAAACAGGACGGAGCTTAGAATGTCTGGGAAAAGCCAATTGATAGGCCACATATCCCACACACTTGAGAACTATATAAGGACCATCAAATGTGGGCGCCAGTTTCTGACAATGGTCGGCCTTGAGTGAAGTTTCCTTATAAGGTTGCAGTCGAAGAAACACCTAGTCTCCTTCAACAAATTGACGTTCAAAGCGACCTTGATATGCTTGTTTCTTCATGCGATTATGAGCCATGGCCAAATTATCTTTGAGGGTACGTATAATATTCTATCGAACTATAAGCGTTTGGTCAACCACCTGGTCCTTCAAGACCCATATCAGGTACGAGAGAACTGAAGGTGGATTTTGTCCATATACTGCTTCAAAAGGAGTCATGTGAGTAGTTGTATGGTAAGAAGTGTTGTGTCACCATTCAACAAGTGGTAACCATTGCACCCATTGATTTTTCCTTTCAGATGCAAAACACCCCAAATATGTTTCCAAACACTTGTTGACAACTTTAGTTTGACCATTAGTCTGGGGATGATACACTGTGTTAAGATGCAATTGGGTGCCCTGTAGCCTGAACAGTTCTTGCAAAAAATTGTTGGTGGAAGTGGGATCTCGATCATAAATAATAGAATGAGGCATGCCATGAAGCTTGAAGACATGATCCATGAAATGTTGAGCCACAATGGAGGAGGTAAATGGGTGTTGAAGAGTAGAAAAATGAGCATACTTGGAAAGATGATCAACAACCACCATGATGACTGACTTATTTCCCGATTTAGGTGAGCCCACAATAAAATCCATAGAGTTATCCCTCCAAATAGTAGGTGGAATCAGAAGCGGTTGTAGTGTGCTAAGAGCTTTGACTGTTTCTCCCTTGTTGCATTGACAAACATCACATTCTACCACAAATATGCGAATGTCATGTTTCATACCATCCCAGAAAGAAGAACGTTTGAGTCGGTCATAGGTTTGGTAAACCCTCAGTGCCCAATTGTGGGTGTAGAATGAAGCTCAGAAAGCACCGTGGATTTAAGTTGTGAATGTTTACTTAAATACAAGCGACCTTTGTAGAGAATCTCATTATTGTTCCAAGAGTACCCTAGGGAAACTGGAGAATTAGCTTGCAATTGTTGGATCAATTGCAAATTTTTGGGATCTTGTAGCCATTCCTGGCGAACAACTTGGAGCCAATCTGGTATAATGAAGGAGAGGGGGAAAAGGGACCATTTATATTCATATTTTCTTGAAAGAAAATCAACAACCACATTTTCTTTTCCTTTCTTGTAAATGATCTCATAGTCATATCCAAATAGCTTAGTCACCCATTTTTGTTGCTCCAGGGAGGAAGGGCATTGCTCCAGAAAATACTTGAGGATTTGATGATCTTTATTAATTTGGAAGCACTTCCACAATAGATAAGGACGCAAGAGATCCACTGCATGCAAAATAGCCAACATTTCTTTCTCATATAATGATTGGCCCAAATGTCGCTCTGATAGTTGTTCGCTGGTTAAGGCCAAAGGTTGGCCATCTTGCATAAGGACTGCTCCAATTCCTATATCGGAAGCATCACATTCGAGGACAAAGGTCTTTTTGAAATCAGGAATGGCTAGGACCAGAGTGGTGCACATAACCGCCTTCAAGGCTTGAAAGGCCTAATCAGCTGCGGGAGTCCAAGTGAAAGAATTATTTTTGAGGAGAGTAGTGAGAGGTGTCACAATCTTTCCATAATTCTTAACAAACTTGCGCTAATAGCCTGTTAAACCTATAAAACCACTCAAAATTTTGAGAGTCTTGGGGCGAGGCCAATCCTACATAGCTTCGATCTTCTTGGGATCCACCCTAACAACTGCCTTGCCAACAATATGACCCAAGTGCTTGACTTTCGAGGCTCCAAAAGCACATTTATATTGTTTGAGGAAAAGTTGGTGTTGAAAGAGTAGATGTAGAACTCGATCCACATGAGCAAGATGAGTTGTCCAGGTTTTAATATAGATGAGAATTTCATCAAATAAAACTAAGAAAAAATGATGGAGAAAAGGATGGAAGACATGATTCATGAGGATTTGGAAAGTAGAGGGAGCATTACACAAGCCAAAGGACATGACCAAAAACTCATAGTGGCCCTCTTGAGTTTGAAATGAAGTCTTAGGAATGTTTGCCTCTTTCATACGTATATGGTGGTAGCCAAAATGGAGATCAAGTTTAGTAAAGAGTTGGGCACCACTCAATTCATCCAAGAGATCATCAATGACAAGAATGGGAAATTTGTCTTTGAGGGTGAGTTTGTTGAGGGCGCAAAAGTTAGGACACATGTGCCAAAAGCCTTCTTTCTTAAGGACCATGAGCACAAGAGAAGCATAGGGGCTTGTACTAGGACGAATAACACCTGTGATGAGCAATTCTTGAACAATTTTCTCAATTTCATTTTTTTGGGCAAATGGATGATGATAGGGATGAACATTGTGAGGAAGGATTTCGGGGACAAGGGGAATGGAATGATCATGAACACCACGGGAAGGAGGAAGTCCCTGGGGAGTGGAAAAAATAGCTTGATGCTTGGAGAGGATGGATTGGAGGTCCTGCAACACAGAGGGTGTCTCGGTGACATTCATGGAATGGAGTTGTGCAATAATGTCGGAATGACCTTTTTTGAGGAGTTTTTCCATGTGATGGGAACTGATGATCTCAAGGGAACCTATTGTGATGCCTTGGAACATATATTGTTCTCCCTCCTGGTTGAATTGCATGGTTAATTCCTTAAAATCTATGATAATGGGACCCAAAGTCCGTATCCATTTGACAACCAACATAATGTCACAACCACCCATGTCGATAGAAAACATATGAGATTTCATGTGGCGCTGACCAATTTTGAGACACACATTTTCACAACGCCCCCTACGTTTCATGGACCCACCATTGACAATCATGATTTCAAAATTATTGACTACACGGATATAGAAATTAGTTTCTTGAGAAATGTGGCGATGAATAAAATTATGGGTGCTTCCACTGTTAACAAGGATGATGACCTTTCGATGCTTAATGTAACCAATTAGCTTGAGGTTTTGGGGAGCAGAAAATCCAGTGAGAGCATTCAGGGAAATGACTAGTTCAAATTCGAGAGGGTCGGAAGGTGGGGTTATGTCAGTGGGTTTAGGTGACTCGGCCACAGGGGGCGCCTCGACATCTTCTTCAGAAACATCCTCGGAGATGGCCATACAAATCTTTCATTCCTTACACTTATGCCCAAGAAAATATTTTTCATCACAATTATAAAAAAGGCCATTGAGTTGGCGTTCATCTATTTCTGCATTGGTCAATTTCTGGATCTTTAGTGGAGTGGAAGGAGGAGTGGGATTGATTGGTTTAGGGCGAGCAATAAAGGAGGGTTTTCTGGTTTGAGAAGAGACAACATGTTGTGCTTCCTTAGCTCTTTTAGTAGCTTCCACGCAGCGCGGAGGCCGGTCCATGAGGACATGTGCACGGATCTCATCCTTGAGGCCACTGATAAAACATTCTTGGAAAAAAGCATCAGACATGCCCTGTGTGCGGAAAGCCAATCGCTCAAAAACAACTATAAAGTCTTCCACTGTGCTAGATTGTTTCGACTTTGTAAAATGACCTAAATGGTTGGTGTCAGTGTCAAAGCATTCATAAAGCTTTGCCACAAATTGTGTCCAAGTCACATACCCTTGGGAGGATTTTTTTCTTCATTGCCACCATTGCCAACGTTCTTGATCTAGATGGAGAAAACCATACCAGAGTTTGGCCAACTCATATGTAATGTTGTAAGTACAAAGAGAAAGAATGTTCCATTTGAGTTACCCAACTGGTGGGATCCAAGCCATCAAATTTGTTCACATCCACACGTGGAAGGCATAGGTCACACTAAAAGTGTTGGGGCTGAAAAGTATCGGAATTGGAGGAAGTTTCACCTTCATGGTGCAAAGGTGGGTCATAGGAGGTAAGGTCTGCAGGGATATTCAGCTTGGCATAGATTGTGTTAGTGAAGGATGCAAGATGGGTAGCGAAGTCCTGTTTGATGGTTTCCATTTTTGTGTTTATGGAGGAATAATTTTTTTTATTGATGGAAGCAATATTGGCACTCAATTGCCTCACTTCTTGCTGGGTCTTTGTGAAAGTAGAGGACAAGGAATTGAAGCGGGATTCCATGTCTTGGCTACGGGTGTGGGCCATGATGAAGAGGGAAAATGGAAAGGGACGGGTGGGACCACACATAAAAGGGGTTATGGGTAAAGGGTATCATGACGATCAGGGCGACGAGGGTAATCCAATGGGGTAAGTCCCAAATAAGGGTGTAGGAAGGTCTTTGAGTCCACAGGAAAGAAATATTTGTTGAAAAATGATAGGTATGACTGCGATTAGGGCGAAGAGAGGAATCCAAGGGGATAGGGCTCAAATAATGGTGTCAGTAGGATCCATACTCCTTTTTTTTACTCTTGCAGAGTTACACTCCGATCTGAAGAATACTACAGTGTTGAAATGCCCAAATTCTTAACAGGAAGAAATATGTAGTAATTTCACAACTAGAATGTAGGAGGCACAGTTGCGTGGCAATAGATCTTGTCTGTTATGTTTTTGTTTCCATCCCAAGGGTTAACGTATGCATGGTTTCTATAGACAAGGGATTTACATGTGCTATAGCTCTCTGATATATGTGCGGGGTCCAACAGTAGTACTCGGCCCAATATTTCAGGGCACCAACTAAGGAGGCTAGACCATGTCCTTATCCGTACTACCTGACTACCCAGGTACTAGAGAGTATCTTCCGAAGTGTTGTTCTCGGTGGCACTATAGCAGTCAGGCGATCGATTGGTTTATCTACAGAGGGCTTTAGGATATCTAAGTCGATCTATATACAGGTGTTTTCTGATGCGCTACCACTCGAAGGGGTATCAAGAAGGGTTACAAGGGTGGCCAACAATGTGTGCTTAAGTACCACTTGTAGTTCCAACGTGTATGCTTCCCCGACCGCAGATTTATGCGCTGAACAACATATCTATGTAGCTTTAAGACGCTGGAATACGTCTCTACCCTGAATAAAATTAACCCACAATTTTTTGCCAAGGAAAGTTCTCTGATACCACTTGTAAGGTGCAAAATCTATTATAATAGCCGAAAACATAAATATTGCAGAGAATAACAACAAAACAACACAATAGATGAAACCACAACACCATAATAATACCTTTATTGATAAGAAACAATGTTCACTTGCCTCTTCGAGGGGGAAACCTCCCACAGAGCAGTGCTCTATTACAATAATTCTCAAAACAAATCTTCTCATACCCTCTACTCTTGTTTATACTAAATCTATATATCCAAAAGAACAATCTAGAGGAAGATCCTTCTAGAAGCGGAAGCTTCTATTAGGTCTTCTTACATTTGACTTATTCTTCCTTATTGTCAGGCCTTATTAATATTGGCCTTTATTACTTGGAAATATATTATTCTACCTACGTGAGGGGTTACAAAGGTTAGGTCCCTAACACTTCTCTTAGCCTTTACTTTTAAGAACACATGGTCAACCACTTTAAACTCTCTGTGGGTTGTGCATTTATAAACACAACTTTATTGCCTATCCTAGGCAACCTTTAAATTCTATTTTATTTTCACCCTCTTCTCTTCCATTTCCCTAAGTAAATCTGGCCGAATCATTGCTCTATCTGCTGGGTTGTCCCAACTCACTGGTGTGTTGCACTTTCTTCCATAAAGTGTCTCAAATAGGTTCATCTTTAGAGATTCTTGATACCCATTGTTAAAAGAAAACTCAACTAGATGCAAGTAATCCTCCCACTTCGATGGTTTATCCATCACATACATTCTTAACATATCTTCTATCACCTGATTTACCCTCTCTATTTTCCCATCTGACTCTGGATGATAGGTTGTGCTAAAATTCAGATTTGTTCCAAATCCTATGAATAATCCTTTCTAAAAATTTTATGTAAGTTTTGGATATATGTCTGATACAATTGTCTTAGGCAAACTATGTAGCCTAACAATTTCTCTCATATAAATATCAACAATGTTGGATGCCTTGTGAGTGAGCTTTGTAGGAATAATGTGGGAAACTTTAGTAAGCTTATCCACCACCACCATGATGGAATATGTTTCTTGGTTGTTCTAGGCAACTTGGTGATGAAATCCATAATTAAAACTTATCATTTCCACTCAACAATGGGAAATGGTTGTATCAAACCATCTGGGTGTCGAAGCTCAGCCTTGACCTTTTGACATTCCAAACACCTCACAATAAAATCAACAACTTCTTTCTTCATACCTGACCAATAATATTGGCTCTTAATAGTTGCAATAATTTTATGGTAACCTAGGTGCCCAACATAAGGCTCATTATGCATTTCTTTTAATATCATATTTTTCAATTCCTGAGAATTTGGCACATAAATTATGCCCATGTATATGATAATTTCATCATTTTCCAGCTTATAGTCTTCTAATTTCTATTGTAAATTACCTTGCTGAAATTTTTTCTTTATTTCCATGTACTGTTGATCTGATTTTGCAGCCTCTAGAATTATGTCTTTCAAATATGTTTAATACATGTTAATGGTTGTAGCATGCATCTCATGCACCCTCCTGCTGAGTGCATCAACCACCTTGTTCTTTTTACCTTTGATATGCCTTATATCAAAGTCATATTCATTGAGGGATTCCAACCATCTTCTTCACTTGGCATTTAAAGTTTGTTGTCCAAATAAATATTTCAGACCACTATGGTCCGTCCTCAACTCAAATCTTTTTCCTATGAGGTAATGTCTCCACATATTCAAGGCATGCACTATGGCTGCTAATTCCAAATCATGAGTAGCATAGTATCTTTCATGCTCTTTTAATCTCCTTGATTTGTAGCATACCACATTCTCATTCTGACTAAGGACTCCCACAATCCCTTCTTTACAAGCATCTGTGCATACAATGAATTCTTCATTCAGATCACGAATCCTTAATATTGGAGCACTTTTCAATAAATACTTCAAGTGTTGGAAGCTTCTTTCACAATCAACAGTCCATTCAAATACCACACCCTTCTTTTGCAAAAATGTGATTGGGTGTGAAATCTTAGAGAAGCATTCAATAAACCTTCTATAATACCCTACATGTCCCATGAAAGATCTCACCTCTGAGACATTCCTTGGTGTTGGCCATCCTTCAATGGATTTTATCTTCTTCGGGTCCACTGCTATACCTTCCTCTGAAATAATATGCCCCGAGTAATGTATCTGCCTCTTGTAGAATGAGAACTTGCTCAACTTTGAATATATCTGACGTTCTCTCAATGCTTGTAGCACCATCCTCAAGTATTACTCATGCTCTTATTCAGATTTTGAATAAATTAATACGTCATCCAAAAAGACAATGACAAAATTATCCAAGTATTCTTTGAATATACCATTCATTAAACACATGAATACAGCTGGTGCATTTGACAACCTAAATGGCATCACTGTGAAATCATAATGGCCATACCTTGTTATGAAGGTTGTCTTGTTGATGTCTTCCTCTTTAATTCTTACTTGATGATAACTTGATATGGGATCAATCTTAGAGAATATTTTTGCATCTTTTAGCTGATCAAAGAGATCATATATCCTTGGAAAAGGATACTTGTTCTTCACTGTTTCCTTATTCAGCTGTCTGAATTCAATGCAAAGTCTCAACGTTCGATCTTTTTTCTTCACAAATAATAGAGGGGCACCCCAAGGTGACACACTTGGGCATATATATCCATTCTTTAGAAGTTCTTCAAGTTGCATTTGTAATTCCTTCTGTTCTGGTGTACTCATCCTATAATGGGTCTTGGATACTGGGGCTGCTCCAGGCATTAGGTTGATGGAGAAATCAATGTCTCTCTTGGGTGGAAATATCAGTATTTCTTTAAAGACATCTTCATACTCCTTTAGGACTACATAATCTTAAATACTTGGTACTTTATCCTTAGGTGCCTCCTCCATATGTGTTGTAAATACTTGATATCCTTTTTTGAAGCTTTTCTTCAGTTGCATGGTTTAAACTTCTCTAATAGTTATTGCCCATGGAATTCCTTGTACTGTTCTCAAGTTTTTGTCTTCATCCAAGCAAGTAAAATCCTTATTATAATAGTCCAGGACAACATGATGTTGGTCCAACCAATCCATATCAATTAGGAATTCATATGAGCCCAAAGGTATGATGTTCAAATCTTCCCTAGTGCTCAGACTATTCATGTCCATTGAACATGACTTAACCATCTCATTAATTTTCCTTTTAGCTCATGTAGCTAGTTGCACCAACAAAGGTTTTACAAGCTTGTTTCTTGGCAATTGAAATCTTTCCACCATCTTAGGATCTAGATAACTATTACTAGCTCTTGAATCAATTAAAATTGCAATGGGTTGGTTGTTGATCTTACCTTCCACTTCAATCATATGTGATTGAAACTCAACTTGCTTGTTATCCAAGGATTCGTAGATCCTAGGTACAGTTTTGCCCATGTCCTCTACTATTTTAGATTGTTGTACATTGTGAAACATCCTCACTTTTTCACCTCTGTGATGGAAATATATGTACACATTGGCAGTGTTTCATGGAAACCTACACAGGAGACCTAGCTAAAGCATACACAAACAAAGCTTATCAAGAAAAGGAAGAGAGATACAATATGAAGAATGAGAATCAATGTATATTATGATTTGTTCAACGAGTGAGTGATATTCACTCATATAGGAAATGACTTCCTATCTTAGGAATGCATGCATAATAGTGATGGTCTAAAATAAGAAAGTCTAAAATAGAACTAGTTAGTTAACTCCCACTGAACTAGTGTGGTGAAAATAAAAATTTCTCCAACACCCCCCCTAAATATCACTATGGAGTAAAAAATGAGTCACGACTACTAGGCCATATTAGGTACTCATGTACAATGCAACTAATGAACACTGAATAAAAGTGAGGAAAGAGGGAAAACCACGTGGGAACAACCCCCCCCTTAAAAGACAATGCATCAAAAGAATAAAATGCAGTTGCTAGGGAACTGTGTTCTTCAGTACAAGACGATCCCGCAAAGTCTGAAACTTCTACTCAGTGAAGGTCTTGGTGAATATGTCAACAGTATGTTCATAGGAGGGACATAACTTCAAATCAATGATCTTGTCATGTAATAGATCTCTGATGAAATGCATGTGGACCTCAATGTGTTTGGTTTGTTGTCATTGTACTGGATCTCTGCAAAATCTGAATGCACTTTGATTGTCACACCATATGATAGTCGGACGATGAAATTGGATACCAAGCTCGGTAAGGAAGTGATGAATCCAAAGTGTCTAAATGACACAGTTGACTACTCCTTTGTACTCGGCCTCTGCGGAAGATAAAGCAATGGTTGATTGCGTCTTACTTGACCAACAAATTGGGCATGGCCCCAAACTGAGAGTGTACTCGGACGTGGACTTGCGATCTGTGCTATCACCAACCCAATCTGAATCTATGAAGCCTATGAGATCTAATGCACAACCAACTGCATAGTGAATCCCATAACTCATGGTGTCCTGAACATATCTGAGGATGCACTTGGAAGCCTTCTAGTGCAGATCATGGGGTTCCTGCATGTATTTTTAAACTGATCCTACCGCATATGAGATATCTGGACAGGTGTGGGTGAGATACAAAAGACTCCCCACCAAATGTCGATACAAAGTGTTGTCCACTAATTGTGTATCCCACCATCCTCAAGTTTGATCCGAGATAAGAAGGGTGTAGGTGCATGCTTAGAGTCTGTCATGTGGAATCTATCCAGAAGATCCCTGACATACTTATCTTTAGAAAGTTTGATGTCGGAAGAATCCTGACTAATCTCAAGACCAAGAAAGAAGTGTAGTGGACCCATGTCCGTTATAGAGAACCTGTCATGCAAAATATCTTTGACCAAAGCAATGGCTGAAGCAGAGCTACCAGTGATCAAAAGATCATGAACATAGAGTACTAAAATCATCACATAGTTAGTAGTCCTCAACATGTAAACATTGGAATCAGATTTACATCTAAAAAAATCATGTGAAAGAAAGTAAGAATACATCTTTGCATACCATGCTCTAGGTGCCTGCTTGAGGCCATAGAGAGACTTCTTCAGTCTGCATACTAAAGATGAGTTATGAATGAACCCTGCCAGCTTCTCCATGTAGATCTCCTCTAAAAGGTCACCATGAAGAAAAACATTCTTCACATCCATCTGGTGAACTTCCCATCCTTTGGCTGCTACGATGGCTAGGGCCAAGCGAATGGAGTCCATATTTGCTACAGAAACAAAAGTCTCATCATAATCTATCGCATGAATCTGCTAAAATCCATTTGCAACTAATCTAGCCTTGTACCTGCTCATTTGACCAGTTGCTGCTCTCTTGGTCCTATAGACCCATTTTCATCTGACAAGTTTCCTCCCTCGTGCAAGTGGAACTAGATCCCAAGTCTGATTATCTAGGAGAGATTCATGCTCCCCCTGCATGGTTGCTTCCCATAGTGGATTGCCAACAACCTCATTGTAGGTATGTGGATCAGAAGATTGAACCATATATCAATGCATGGGCATCGTTGGTTGAGAAGCTGAAAGTACATGAGAAGGAACCACATGCTGAGATCGAGTCCTCCTCGAATCCAATGGATCCCCTGCAAGGTTTCCTGTTGCCTGAAGTGTGGATTGTGCCCACTTGGGAATTTGCTGAAGCTCTGACATTGTCTCCTCATTTGGCTGTACTACTTGCTCATATGCATGTAAAGAATCCTTTGAATATGTGTATGAATATGTAGCATCTGAGTGTGTGGAATCATCATCTCTGATGTATGGAACTGATGGAAGCACAAGAGTCTCTGCATGTTTCATTGGAGGTGCATGAAAAGGACTCTCCTCAAATTGAACATCGCGCTTAATGATGAGTCATTCTGTAAAGGGATCAATCAATCTGTACCCCTTCACATCATCTGGGTATCCCACAAAGATGCAAGGTGTGCTCTGTGGATCTAAGGCTTTCCTATTGTCAGAAGGAATATGGGCCCATGCTCTAGATCCAAAGATGTGGAAGTGTGTGACATCTGGTTTTTCACCTGTCCAAGCCTCAAAAGGTGTCATATCCTCTATAGATCTATGAGGTGATTTGTTATGTATGTAAGCAACACAGTTAAGTGCCTCAGCCTAAAGATTGGAAGGAAGTGATCTTGCATACAACATGCAACTAGTCATCTCCTTGAGAGACTTGTTCTTCCTTTCAACAAATCCATTCTATTGTGGAGTGTATGGAACTGTGTGCTGCAACTGGATACCAGCTTCACGACAAAGATTCTGAACATCTTTGTTGATATACTCCCCCCCATTTTCTGTATGGAGGATCTTGATTTTCTTCCTAGTTTGTGTCTCTACTGGAGCTTTGAAGTCTTTGAGATGCTAAAAAACTTCATACTTTTGTCTGAGAAAATAAACCCAAGTATAGCGTGAGTAATCATCAATAAATGTAAGAACATACCTTGCTTTGTTGATGGACAGATGTGGAAATGGACCCATGAGATCACTGTGAACAAGCTCCAAGGAAGAGGAGGCTCTCATTGCCTTCCCCTTTTCAAACTTCTCTTCAGGATGCTTGCAAAAAATTCATCCTTCACAAACCCCTTTAGAAAAGTGAATGTCTTGCAAGCCTTTGACTATTCCTTACTTGGAAAGTTGTTGCATGTACCTAAAGTTTAAATGACAAAATCTCTCATTCCATACTCTACTACTATCTTTAGCATGTGTAAGTAGCAAAGAGGAGTCATAGTCAGTAAATTTAGTGAACTTATACAACTGTGATTTTTGATCTACCTCACCAACTGCAATAATAGAACTGTCATGCATGTCAAGTACAATAATTGAATCTAATGTAAATTCAACCCTTTTACTTGTTTGAGTGATCTGATAAACTGAGAGTAGATTTATAGAAAGATTTGGAACATGTAAAACATTCTCAAAACTTCAATTAGGGAGTTCCACTCTTCCCTCTCCTGCAACTGCTATTGGAGTATCATCCCCCATGAGAATAGGTGGTCTAGAGCATGAACTGGAAGAAGTAAAAACTTCCTTTTTAGATGCCATATGATGTGATGAGATAGAATCTATAATCCATGAATCAGATGAGGAATTAATTGCAACCAGAGCATGATGATTACCTTTCTTAGGCGCATGGTGTTCTTCCTTCTTCTTCTTGGCTCCTTCAGGAATGAAGTTTCCAAGGTTATTCTTTTGAAGTACTTGTATCATAAGATTGATTTGCTTCTTCATGCATGTGGATTCTTCATGATTCGGTTTATTGAAATATGTGCATTGCTTTCCCTTCTTCTTATTCCCTTTGAAATTTGAAGAATCTTTGGAACCTGAAAAATCCTTGAAGGGTTTGGAATATCCCTCCTTAGACTCAAGATGTGATATCTCCTTTCATTTCTGCTTCGATTTCTGATTGGATGACCCTTTTCCATCATGCATGGTGAGTGAATGTGCTTTGGGATCTTTCATGAGGCCCATATGTATGAGTTTTGTCTGCTCTTGTGTGAGAGACTCAATGTCTTGAGCCAGCGTAGGCATTTTCCAATTTGTTCCCAAAAGACATCTGCCATAATGGAAATCAGAGACATATACAACGTATTTTGGTCCTAGCTTGGCCAAGATTGTTAGAATAAGTTGTTTATCTTGTGTAGAGTTTTCAATACCACATTCACCCAAGCTCAATAGAAAATATTTAAATTTAGTAAATAAATCTTGTATATTATCAAAACTTTTAGGGTCTAAGGTATCCAACTCTACCTCAAGCATATGACCTCGCATCTCATCCTCCTTTCTAAAGAGTCCTTCCAAGGTGGTCCAGATCTCATTGGGATTATTGCATGTGGAAACATGAAACCATAAATCAGTGGATGTTAACTCAAGAAATAGTCCTGTGGCCTCATCCTTACGATTCGCCCATTTGGTCTTCTCAAGCGCTGATGTAGGTTCTGTTTCTGTCGCCATCGTCAAATTATACAGTCCTTTTCTTTTGAGTTGGAATGCGGCCTTCGACTTCCATTAAAAATAGTTTTACGGTGTGAGTATTATCACTAGACTTGATTGAAGAAGTTTCATTGTCTCCATCCCTGCTATTGATTCTGAAAAGATCCTAAAAACCCAGATCGTGGATTCTGAGATATGACTGTCGGTGCTATGACAACTATAGATATGATAAAACAACTATATCTCCTAAAATATGATGTGGGTTTTGGATATTTTAGGTGAGCATGAGCATCCCTATGTTATACGTCTCTGGTCAAAATTTCAGCCATATCTAGATCGCGGATTTCGAGATATGTCTATTTTACTGCAGAAAATCAATTTTCTAGAGGACAGCTGAATCGTCACACCCTAAAGAAGCATAAAGTGCGATGATTCTGAATCGTCACACACTATAGAAGGATTAAAGTGCAACGATTGTGAAAGACTGAATCGTCACACCTTGGGTGAAGAGTACAATGTAATTATGTTGCACCCTAAACTATGTATAGGCTGCGACGATGCCCGAGGAAAATTAAGTCTGAGTTAGATCGTCACACTCTTCTATAGGAATAGGCTGCGACGATTCCAACCGTCGCACTCTTCGATATGGATAGGATGCGAGGATGGAAGAAACTAGGTTTACTCAATGTGATTTCACTCTTCTCTGGCTTGTCTGGGTTGCTTCAAGCAACTCGACTCTGATACCATGTCAATGTTTCATGGAAACCTGGACAAGAGACCTAGCTAAAGCATACACAAACAAAGCTTATCAAGAAAAGGAAGAGAGATACAATATGAAGAATGTGAATCAATGTATATTATGATCTGTTCAATGAGTGAGTGATATTCACTCATATAGGCAATGACATCTTATCTTAGGAATGCATGCATAATAATGATGGTCTAAAATAAGAAAGTCTAAAATAGAACTAGTCAGTTAACTCCCACTGAACTAGTGTGTCGAAAATAGAAATTTCTCCAACACATATGATCTCCCTAGAACCCCAACATTGAATAGGTGGCTTCCTTGGTCTTTTCCCCACTATTTTAGTCATTCAGGGCTCTTTAGAGGCTAGTTGGCCCTGACTATTGTTTTTGAAAAATGGTGGCTCGGTCCCCTTCTTTCTCTGTTCCATCTTTATTTTCTTCTTGTCTTATCAAGCCTTTTGGAAAGTTGGTCTTCCTCTATGTTGATCATAGAGGAATTTATTTCTCCTTATGGTTTCCTCTAGTGTCTTGGGATCATCATATTGTATATTATCACTGATAATTTATGGCATCCCACTCAAGTACCTCTGAATCTTAACCTACTCACCCTTGATGAAAAAAAAATATTTTAGCACCTCTAAAAATCTCTACTCATACTCATCTATGGTCATACTCCCAAGCTTGAGTTCAAAGAACTCTTTCATTTTCTTATCATATTATAGTTTGGTTAAGTATTTCTTTTGAAAATAACTTTTAAATTCCCTCCAAGTAACCTTCTTCTCATTAATGTGTTGCACTTACACAAATTGATACCACCACATTGATGCTTTTACTTTGAGCTGATAAATGGGAATTCTTCCTTCTTCCTGTGAGGAGTAGTTATGTAACTGAAAGTACTTCCTCATGCCCATCAACTAGGTCTCCACATCCTCATCCTTCTTGTGCTCACCATCAAATGTAGGAGGCTTGACTTTATTCATTTCTCCCTGTAGCTCATCCACTCCAGACCTCTTCTTATGCTTCCTCACAAGGGATGGGATTGAACTACTATGTGCTCTCCTAGTTGAATGCTTGAGAGAGTGATGGTGATGCTTGTCAACACTTCTTGTTCTTCTTCTGTCATCATGAGACATGTGACTTCTTGATTTTCTTGACTTTGTCTCCTTATCCATCTTCTTCTCTATTATGTTTAAGCTCTGCATCAACTTGATGTTGAAGCCTTCTTGTTGCTCCTTGGATTTCATAAGCCTCTCATTATTAAATTTATAATTTTGGACATCCTTTTGCAAATGTTTTATGGTATCCACCAAGTTCATGCTTTCTTCCTTGCCTTTTCCATGTCCATTTGAATTTGTACCTTCATTACCCATACTGACATACATCCCTCTGATATCATCTTCATGGTTGTAATCCCTCTATGCATCTTCCATGCCTTCCATGCTTCTGAACTCTGTGTGGATCCTATTTTGATATAATTGTTGTTAACTCTACAAAATGTGCAGGCAACCATATTTGTTAGACTAAATAATTATGAAATCTATAAAGACTAGGCACACTTCTACTCTATGAGAGTATCAAAATCATTTCTTCTGGTTCCTTATGAATTTAACATTACAATTTAATTTTATGGGTGAATTTTTGGACTCCTCTATCCAAGACCTTTCAAATGACTACTTCCTTTCTCAATTCTGAGTTATGAGCAAAATGTTATGGTCATTTGAATATTTCCCATTAATTCGTTATGTTCACTCCTCAACTAGGTGCAATTCTAATCTGTGTTTATGCATATTTGTACCTAGTCTTTTGGAATTTTGGAAGGATACGACTGGGTTCCTCCATCATCATATTTTAGACAATCTTTCCAAGTTTCACCTCTATCTGAGTTCTTGGCTGCTAGATACAACATGTTGAAGTTTGAGGCCAATTAATATTTTTGGTCCTAAATGTTACATGTATCTTCTATGCCCTCCTATACATTTTTTTGTGCCCGTATTTTTATTTTGAGTCCATGGTTGTCTTCTATGGCTCAATATATTTCTATATACTACTCATGTGCCCCAATTTGATTCTGGAGCAAGATGTTATTACCCTCATAAGTTAATTGGGTCTTAAAATTTACTCTCCACTATTTTGCCTATAAATCCCTCATACTGGCTCTGTTTGACGAATGGTTTACACCATTAGAAATCTCTCTCCGAGATATATTATTTGAGGTGAAAAAAAAGTGTCCTCGAAGGATATACATTTTTGGATTTAACTTCTAAAAAATATCACTTAGGCCTCCAAAAATGGCCTGCAAATTACTGACCTGGAAAACACTAAAAATTTTCCCATTACTTTCATTAATTTGAAAATAATTTATATTAATCTGGTTGACTGGGATGCTGACATGACATCCCATTCTGTTGGCATCTAAAAAAACCCTATCATCTCCTTGCTCACTTGGCTTGACCTCGTCAACCCAATTTTCCTCTCCTTTCTCTTCTTTACTCCACAATACACACATTACTATATATATATATATATATATATATATATATATATATATGCCCACAAGACTTGGTTGCCTTTGTGGAATGTTTTTATTGGGTCGCGGGGATGGGCAATTTTTATCCTACACCCATTTTCCATACGCATGTAGAGTTGCACGCCCAATGATCTAACAGTCATGGTGCGGAGGGTCTCGACGACAAGCAATGACCATTGTTGCATTGCGGCCCCCTAACCTGCCGACCGTTAACCTAAGGGGGGATGGGCGATAAAAACTAACTACATTTAAGATCGTGGTGACGTGTCTCACCTTGGAACTTTGCATCCCCCCCGACCCATTGTTAACGTAACCACCCCAAACCCCCTCGCAATTAACATGGGGTTGTCATGTGTCCAGGTTTTGAGGTTCCGTTGGGTAGGAAGGCGCTTCCTCCATGGCGCCAACTCGCATGCCACCTCTGCTACCATGCCACTGTGTACCTACCACCATGTCCTAGCTACCATGGAGGTACACATCACCACTCTTCCATGTTATCTGACATGTACCCTCCACATCATGCTATTGTCACGGTACATAAAAATTCCCAATTTCTCCTATTTTCAAAATTTTCCACAATACCCATTATTACAAAATTTCAAAATTGTTTCAATGGCCGCCATTGAAACTATGTATTTTCTTCATAAAACCAAATTCACCCCTACAAATACCAATTTAACATCTGCATACAAAATTTGACATCCTTCCCATTGAATTCTCCCTAATTCAATTGCATAATTTGAGGCTTTTGCCCAAATTCGCTCAATTTCACCATGGGTACTCTGCAAACATGCAATTTGACCAATTGCTTAACCAAATTCGCCCAATTAAATATTTAAATTGGATATTATTAGTTCATGGTCTTGATTCGTGCAAATTACCCATGAAATTTTCCAAATTTCACTGCAGTAATTTAAACATACAAGTTGCAAACATACTCTAGAAATTAATTCTCTGCGAATTTCCCCTTCAACATTCTGCAAACTCATCCCATCCAGGCTCAGTGTCCAATCTGGATCTCTGATGCCACATTGTAGCATCCCTATATCCCTATTGTGCAATGACAGATAAAATTTATGAATTATGACACCATTAAATTAATTGATATTTCTCTGCAGATGTACAAATTCATACCAAAAAGCAACAAGCATATATATACAACATATACTAGAAAAACCCATGAAAGAAAACACACAATTATCACACCGCACATAAACCAATAAAATAATTTGCAGTTATATTTGGTAAAATGTCACCAACTACGTGCAGACCTTCCACATTCCTCCTAGCCTTAGACCGAACTGCTCATAACTCTCAACAGTGGATCACTCCCGAGTTGGGGCTAAAAATACACCTAGGAAAAGGAATCTTAACCCAGGTTAAGGTCTCCCAGATAGCATAAAAACTAGGACTCATGTGCCAACTCAAGCTAACCGTCTACATTCCCTCATTCCCCACATGCCTGTTCCACCCCAGGAAGTGTGCCCCTTCTCTTCTCAATAGTCCTTCAGCTACCCCACTTCCCTTTAAGGGCTTCAACAATAGGCCGGACATGAAGTCTCAGATATCCCTATAGCTGCAACTTGCCACCTTGGGAATCAATTCCCAACAATTATCTCATCTGGAGAGAATTATCACGGGCCTGGAAACCTACCTTTTCAATATCCCATGGGCTTGACAACCTGCCTCTTCAGTCCAGTTCTAAAGCTTCCATGGTATAGGTACAGGTACAAGTGATGGTAGCAAGAAAGTACAGATGACAACAATGTGGTGAGGTGAGAATTAATGATGGAATAATGAGAAAATGAACTAAGTTTCCCAACTTATGTGCATGTTCCCAACTTGACATTTGTCATGTTGGGAACTACAAGGGTCCCCCACATGAACCCACCACATGGTGATACGTCCCCCCTTAAAGATTTAGGATAAAATGAATTATCCCAAACCTAGACTTTAAACTTTAGGAATATTAATAAAATATTCCTTTTTGGTTTAAGCCCTCTTAGCTTAGCCCCTTTTCCTAGACTCTTAGCCCCCTCTTTCCCATTCTAGTGGAGTTTATCCCCCCATACTCTTTTACTTGGTTGATCTCGAATAGTGATGTGTTTTCATTAAAACCTGAGTGTGATTACAAAGGAACTTTGGCCCCAAAGTATCCTAGATCACTATCCTATATGTAAAATTACATTATATTTACAATTGGGGTTCGACTTAGGGGTATTTCAATTAAGAATATGCAAAACAAGAAGACTGAAAATAAAGAACACATGTAAAGGAATATGGAAAAGAAGATGAATGAAAAGATGGAATATTTGAAAATTTCCATGACTATCATATTCTTACATACCCTGGATGAGAGAGTCACTAAAAGAGATATCAAGACATAAGGAAATCATGAAAATGTGGAGGAAATAAAGATTGAGTCCCATAATCATGATTATTTGTCATCTCCAGATCCACATCATTGGGGATTCAATGTGGCACCAATGAACTACTTGATTCCCAAGATTGATATGAGGAAGTTTGATGGTAAAGATCATATAACATGGATATTCCATCTGGTGAAATTCTTTGATCTACACCAAATGCCAAGCTTTCAAAAGGTAAATCTTGAATCCTTGTATTTCAAAAATGATCAATTTGTCTCGTATCAATGGGTTGTTAAATAAAAAAGGATTATATTGTCACTTGGTACATTTTCACGAATGAATTGATAGCACGTTCTGGGGATATTAAGAACAACACATTCTATAGTCAATTGATAAATATTTAACAAGAGGTCCAACTACAAAATACATTCAATGATTCTAAAAACTAAGTCTCGGTGTAAAGAACATCTCAAACGATAATTTGTTGGATCTCTTTATGGGCACTTTAAAGGAGAGCATCCAACACGGGGTGTGTTTGTTGAAAACTAAATTCCTAGAGCATGCTTTAGGTCTAGCAAGGAAAGTAGAAAGTCAAAATTGTTGGAAAATTGGTTGTCATTGATGTCAATCCTAGAAGAATCCCATAAGCAAGTCCAAAATACCCTAGAAGTGATGAGTTTATTTGAAGGAGTCTCCAAAGTGGTCTTCTTATGGCATATCTCTAAGCCTGGCCCTCACGGAATGACTCTTTGAATAAGCCTACAAGAATCCCTAGTGTTTAAGCAAACAAGTTATAATGTATGGTCAAAGAATCCTTGATAATATGGTTAGGAAGCCCCATAGGTGTGGTCATGAATCTTGAAGTTGATTGAAGAAAACAAGTATGAAGGACATTACAAATGCATGCAAGTCATCCAGGGATTGATAGTCCTCATCAGGCCATTTCCAAGGGTAGGTGGCACACCATGTGGTTCCTCACAGTTGAGGAGGTAAAGATGAAGCCCCGAAAGCAAGTGAAGAAGCCTCAGATCTAAGGACAAGAAGTTACAAGTCGGCCCTAAAGTCAAGTAAATAAGTGTTCAGACCATTTTTTTCTTCCTTTCTTTCCTTTCACATTCTATCTTCCCTAATTCTCTACTCCATTTCTTTTCCCTCTTCTACACCTCCCCTTATTCCCTTTTTTCTTTTATCCCTTTCTTGTTACTATAGTTAGTCATTTTTCAATGTTTGCGGGTTCACAGGTTCACGGGCCTTAGTTTTTACTCACTTGGTTATCTCATGAGTCCATTTTAACACTTAGTCATTTTCCAGTTTCACGGGTTCACGGGTTCGAGCCCTCATTCTCCATTTTCCGTGACCTTAACTTTGCACCCCAAGTTCCGTGATCTACATTTTGACCATCATCCTTGTCGCAAGTGCCGAGATCGAAAGTATTTCATTTCTCTTGTATGCGAGTCTGACTGACCATTCTTCTACACTTAGTATATTTTTGATCATCTATACAACCGCGGGTTCACAGGTTCCCAGGTTGGCGGGTTCATGAAAAGTTTTATATCCGTACTCTCTTTCGTTCGTCCCCGCCATTTTGTTGCTTTTCCCGACACACATTAAGTATTGTTTAATGCTAACAACTGTTGTGCAGGCCTCGAACAAATCATCATTAATGGCGAAAGCCTCAAGGAATTACTAATTAAATATCATTAAATCTTCATTTTCCAAGGGATTAAAATATCATTATCTTTCCGAGAATATTTATTTGAGATTATTATCCAACTGAAGAAATAGTCCCGTCAACCTATGGAAACATCACCTAGAAAATAGTTTTTTGGTGATACTTTGAATATCTTTGGTCGTGAAGACCAAAAATTCCAGTGGTCAAGAGCATATTTGTATTATTCCTCTCCTCCTACACATAAAGATGTAATTTGGGCATCTGGAATCGCTCGTGTTGGGTGTGTTCCTGAGGTTTTTGATTGTAAGGAACTTGTTGCATGGTGTGTGGACAAGTATGTACCAAGTCAAAGAATTATACAACTCCATGATCATTCTCCGATTTCTCTTTCACCTCA
Source organism: Picea sitchensis (assembly GCA_010110895.2). NCBI lineage: Eukaryota > Viridiplantae > Streptophyta > Pinopsida > Pinales > Pinaceae > Picea > Picea sitchensis. The sequence goes on along the minus strand of SNQJ01S0017650.1, from coordinate 70,678 downwards.
ATTTTTTCCCAAGATGTTAAAGCTGCCAGAGCCAACTCTTACTTTCAAAGGTGAAGATTGCAGATAATTCTTGAAGAAACATAACAATGGGCTTGACCTCCTACAAGAATATTTGGAGAATCCTGCATCTGTCCCAATAGACATAACCATAATGCAGGTTGGGTCTTTTAAAAAACCTTATCGAGAAATTGCATGGTTATTTACCCGGTTGACAGGTTAGGAAAACACTGTTTCTATCTCTCGCATGATTTTATATATTTTGTATTTTATAGTACAGGAACATGCCATTTTTTATTGGGGAAAACTCATTTCTATCGAAATCTCATCCCAGTTATCATACTATAAAAGGACATAAAATTATGTATGGCGTCTTATTAGATATTTGCTATTGTACATTGTTGTCAATTCCCAAACTTAACCATCAATAAGAGGGTGAATTGCGAAACAGATTCAGATACATTTTGGTATCAGGCATTATGGAGACATAAGACCCCTCCATTTTTCTACGAAGTTTATAATAATTTTGTTTCAGTCTTCAAAAATATTTATTTGGGTAAAAACACTTCAAGGATATCTGATCAAGCTACTAGATTTTTAGAGAAAAAGGGGACAATAGAAAAAATGGAGAATCACAGTATCATAAGGATATTTTGCTCAAAAAAGAATCCTTCTTCTCTCATGTATCATGTATATGATAAACTATTTATTACAGAGGTGGCAAGGAAATATAACTTCTGGCTACATTTTTTCCATGAAAAAAGGAAAAAGGAGTTTATTCCCCTGCCATGGAAGATTGGAGAGTTCATGTTCAAAAATATAAATAAAATTGACGAATTTGCAAATCATTTTAACAATGTGAGTTTAAAGTATGCTGAAAA
>SNQJ01S0017650.1:52650-69750 GCA_010110895.2 Picea sitchensis | reverse complement strand
TTTTTGCCTTTGTGGAATGTTTTTATTGGGTCGCGGGGATGGGCGATTTTTATCCTACACCCATTTTCCATGCGCATGTAGAGTTGCACGCCCAAAGATCTAACAGTCATGGTGCGGAGGGTCTCGACGACAAGAAATGACCATTGTCGCATTGCGGCCCCCTAACATGCCAATCGTTAACCTAAGGGGGTAGGGGCCATAAAAACTAACGACATTTAAGATCGTGGTGACATGTCGCACCCTGGAACTTTGCATCCCCCCCGACCCGTGGTTAACGTAACCACCCCGAACCCCCTGACAATTAACATGGGGTTGTCGTGTGTCCAGGGTTTGAGGTTTCGGCAAGTAGGAAGGCGCTGCCTCCATGGCGCCAACTCGCATGCCACCTCTGCTACCATGCCACTGTGTACCTACCACCATGTCCTAGCCACCATGGAGGTACACATCACCACTCTTCTATGTTATCTGACATGTACCCTCCACATCGTGCTAGTGTCATGGTACATAAAAATTCCCAATTTCTCCTATTTTCGAAATTTTCCACAATACCCATTATTACAAAATTTCGAAATTGTTTCAATGGCTTCCATTGAAACTATGTATTTTCTTCATAAAACCAAATTCACCCCTACAAATACCAATTTAACATATGCATACAAAATTTGACATCCTTCCCATCGAATTCTCCCTAATTCAATTGCATAATTTGGGGCTTTTGCCCAAATTTACTCAATTTCACCATGGGTACTCTGCAAACATGCAATTTGACCAATTGCTTAACCGAATTCGCCCAATTAAATATTTAAATTGGATATTATTAGTTCATGGTCTTGATTCATGCAAATTACCCATGAAATTTTCAAATTTCACTGTAGTAATTTAAACATACAAATTGCAAACATACTCTAGAAATTAATTCTCTGCGAATTTCCCCTTCAACATTCTTCAAACTCGTCCCATCCAGGCTCAGTGTCCAATCTGGATCTCTGATGCCACATTGTAGCATCCCTATACCCCTAATGTGCAATGACACATGAAATTTATGAATTATGACACCATTAAATTAATTGATATTTCTCTGCAGATGTACAGATTCATACCAAAAAGCAACAAACATATATATACAACATATACTAGAAAAACCCATGAAAGAAAACGCACAATTATCACACTGCACATAAACCAAAAAAATAATTTGCAGTTATCTTTGGTAAAATGTCACCAACTACGTGCAGACCTTCCACATTCCTCCCAGCCTTAGACCACACTGCTCATAACTCTCAACAGTGGGTCACTCCCGAGCTGGGGCTAAAAATACACCTAGGAAAAGGAATCTTAACCCAAGTTAAGGTCTCCTAGATAACATAAAAACTAGGACACAGGTGCCAACTCAAGCTAACTGTCTACATTCCCTCATTCCCTGCATGCTTGATCCACCCCAGAAAGTGTTCCCCTTCTCTTCTCAATAGTCCTTCGGCTACCCCACTTCCGTTTCGGGGCTTCAGCAATAGGCCAGACAAGAAGTCTCAGATATCCCTATAGCTGCAGCTTGGCACCTTGGGAATCAATTCCCAACAATTATCTCATCTGGAGAGAATTATCACGGGCCTGGAAACCTGCCTTTTCAATATCACATGGGCTTGACAACCTGCCTCTTCAGTCTAGTTCTAAAGCTTCCATGGTATAGGTACAGGTACAAGTGATGGTAGCAAGAAAGTACAGATGACAACAATGTGGTGAGGTGGGAATTAATGATGGAATAATGGGAAAATGAACTAAGTCTCCCAACTTATGTGCATGTTCCCAACTTGACATTTGTCATGTTGGGAACAACAAGGGTCCCCCACATGAACCCACCACATGGTGATATGTCCCCCCTTAGAGATTTACGATAAAATGAATTATCCCAAATCTAGACTTTAAACTTTAGGAATATTAATGAAATATTCCTTTTTCGTTTAATCCCTCTTAGCTTAGCCCCTTTTCCTAGACTCTTAGCCCCCTCTTTCCCATTCTAGTGGAGTTTATCCCCCCATACTCTTTTACTTGGTTGGTCTGCAACAGTGATGTGTTTTCATTAAAAAATGAGTGTGATTACAAAGGAACTTTGGCCCCAAAGTATCCTAGATCACTATCCTATATGTACAATTACATTATATTTACAATTGGGGTTCGACTTAGGGGTATTTCAATTAAGAATATGCAAAACAAGAAGACTGTAAATAAAGAACACATGTAAAGGAATATGGAAAAGAAGATGAATGAAAAGATGGAATATTTGAAAATTTCCATGACTATCATATTCTTACATACCCTGGATGAGAGAGTCACTAAAAGAGATATCAAGACATAAGGAAATCATGAAAATGTGAAGGAAATAAAATTGAGTCCCATAATCATGATTATTTGTCATCTCCAGATCCACATCATTGGGGATTCAATGTGGCACCAATGAACTACTTGATTCCCAAGATTGATATGAGGAAGTTTGATGGTAAAGATCATATAACATGGACATTCCATCTGGTGAAATTCTTCGATCTGCACCAAATGCCAAGCTTTGAAAAGTAAATCTTGAATCCTTGTATTTCAAAAATGATCAATTTGTCTCGTATCAATGGATTTGTTAAAGAAAAAAGGATTATATTGTCACTTGGTACATTTTCACGAATGAATTGATAGCACATTCTGGGGATATTAAGAACAACACATTCTATAGTCAATTGATAAATCTTTAACAAGAGGTCCAACTACAAAATACATTCAATGATTCTAAAAACTAAGTCTCAGTGTAAAGAACATCTCAAACGATAATTTGTTGGATCTCTTTATGGGCACCTTAAAGGAGAGCATCCAACACGGGGTGTGTTTGTTGAAACCTAAATTCCTAAAGCATGCTTTAGGTCTAGCAAAGAAAGTAGAAAGTAAAAATTGTTGGAAAATTGGTTGTCATTGATGTCAATCCTAGAAGAATTCCATAAGCAAGTCCAAAAGCCCCTGGAAGTGATGAGTTTATTTGAAGGAGTCTCCAAAGTGGTCCCCTTATGGCATATCTCTAAGCCTGGCCCTCACGGAATGACTCTTTGAATAAGCCTACAAGAATCCCTAGTGTTTAAGCAAACAAGTTATAATGTATGGTCAAAGAATTCTTGAGAATATGGTTAGGAAGCCCCATAGGTGTGGTCATGAATCTTGAAGTTGATTGAAGAAAACGAGTATGAAGGACATTACAAATGCATGCAAATCATCTAGGGATTGATAGTCCTCATCAAGCCATTTCCAAGGGTAGGTGGCACACCACGTGGTTCCTCACGGTTGAGGAGATAAAGATGAAGCCCCGAAAGCAAGTGAAGAAGCCTCATATCTAAGGACAAGAAGTTACAAGTCAGACCTAAAGTCAAGTAAATAAGTGTTGAGACCATTTTTTGCTTCCTTGCTTTCCTTTCACATTTTATCTTCCCTAATTCTCTACTCCATTTATTTTCCCTCTTCTACACCTCCCCTTATTCCCTTTTTTGTTTTATCCCTTTCTTGTTACTATAGTTAGTCATAATTCAATGTTTGCGGGTTCGCGGGTTCACGGGCCTTAGTTTCCACCCACTTGGTTATCTCATGAGTCCATTTTAACACTTAGTCATTTTTCAGTTTCACGGGTTCGCGGGTTTGAGCCCTCATTCTCCATTTTCCATGACCTTCACTTTGCACCCCAAGTTCCGTGATCTACATTTTGACCATCATCCTTGTCGCGAGTGCTGAGATCCAAAGTATTTCATTTCTCTTGCATGCGAGTCTGATCGACCGTTCTTCTACACTTAGTATATTTTTGATCATCTATACAACCACGGGTTCAAAGGTTCCCAGGTTGGCGGGTTCATGAAAAGTTTTATATCCATACTCTCTTTCATTCGACCCTGCCATTTTGTTGCTTTTCCCGACACACATTAAGTATTGTTTAATGCTAACAATTGTTGTGCAGGCCTCAAAAAGATCATCATTAATGGCAAAAGGCTCAAGGAATTACTAATTAAATCTCATTAAATCTTCATTTTCCAAGGGATTAAAATATCATTATCTTTCCGAAAATATTTATTTGAGATTATTATCCAACTGAAGAAATAGTCCTGTCAACCTATGGCAACATCATCTAGAAAATAGTTTTGTGGTGATACTTTGAATATCTTTGGTCGTGAAGACCAGAACTTCCAGTGGTCAAGAGCATATTTGTATTATTCCTCTCCTCCTACACATAAAGATGTAATTTGGGCATCTGGAAATGCTCGTGCTGGGTGTGTTCCTAAGGTTTTTGATTGTAAGGAACTCGTTGCATGGTCTGTGGACAAGTACGTACCAACTCAAAGAATTATATAGCTCCATGATCATTCTCCGATTTCTCTTTCACCTCAATTTTTTCCCAAGATGTTAAAGCTGGCAGAGCCAACTCTTACTTTCAAAGGTGAAGATTGCAGAGAATTCTTGAAGAAACATAAAAATGGGCTTGACCTCCTGCAAGAATATTTGGAGAATCCTGCATCTGTCCCAACAGACATAACCATAATCTAGGTTGAGTCTTTTAAAAAGCCTTATCGAGAAATTGCATGGTTATTTACTTTGTTGACAGGTCAGGAAAACATTGTTTCTATCTCTCGCATGATTTTATATATTTTGTATTTTATAGTACATGAACATGCCATTTTTTATTGGGGAAAACTCATTTCTATCGAAATCTCATCCTAGTTATCACACTATAAAAGGACATAAAATTATGTATGGCCTCTCATTAGATATTTGCTATTGTACATTGTTGTCAATTTCCAAACTTAACCATCAATAAGAGGGTGAATTGTGAAACAGATCCAGATACCTTTTGGTATCAGGCATTATGGAGACATAAGACCCCTCCATTTTTCTATGAAGTTTATAATAATTTTGTTTCAGTCTTAAAAAATATTTTGTTCAGTGAAAACACTTCAAGGATATCTGATCAAGCTACTTGATTTTTAGAGAAAAAGGGGACAATAGAAAAAATGGAGAATCACAGTATCATAACGATATTTTGCTCGAAAAAGAATCCTTCTTTTCTCATGTATCATGTATATGATAAACTATTTATTACAGAGGTGGCAAGGAAATATAACTTCTGGCTACATTTTTTCCATGAAAAAGGAAAAAGGAGTTTATTCCCCTGCCATGGAAGATTGGAGAGTTCATGTTCAAAAATATAAATAAAATTGACGAATTTGCAAATCATTTTAACAATGTGAGTTTAAAGTATGCTGAAAAGATCAAAGGTTTTGATCCGAACAAAATCTTTGTTGGACATATGCTTTTAGTGGGGTTCAATAACTCTTCCATTCAAAGTATCTTTAACGAATAAGAAGAGGGTAGCAACCAAAGCACTCCTGTACATAATGCTGGCGATTTAGAAACATTACTTAGCGGTAATAATTTTTACGAGCAAAGGGGAAAAGGTCCCAGTGAAAGGAGTCCTCAATCTCCAGTTGTTACTCCCAAGAATACTATGTCCAGGAGTAATGCTCCACCGTCCCACCCAGTTAAAAAGGTTTTCAACAATAGTTCCAGTGGAGGGGGAGAGAAGAATCCTTCCCCTGGAAAAATTGAGAGTTCACACAAGTTTCCCGTGAGAAAGAAAAGAAAAAATTTAGTGGAAGAGGAAGAAGATAATCTTATAGAAAATGACATCCAAATCTTTTCTTTTGAGGATGTGGAACTAGAAGTAGATATTGAAAAAATATTTCCTGCAATAAAACAACCGAAAAATATGGCTCAGAAAGATTTTTTATTGGAAGTCATTAGAAATGAGACCTTTAGTGAAGAAGAATCCTTCACTTTTCAAATTGCTATTGTGTATAAATAATCTATAAAGTTGATTGTAGAAAGAAGTGACCAGAAGAATAAAAAGGGAAAGGCCCACTCAGAGGTCGACCTGAAGGATATGCGACCTCAAATTTTCAAAATCCATAGGGCAACCGGGACACATTCGACGACTCTATTGATGGTTTAGAGGCTGAAAATGCCAAATTAAAGGAGAAGATCAAAGAATTGGAAATTTCCTTGATGCTTCTTCCAATCCTAGCCAGTCCTTTGACAATGGTTGATCTGAAATCAATGCTTAGGAATTTACACCTTGACTTCAATTTTAACAAGATCTTTTCGGACAATGCATGCGAATTGTATGAGCGGTAAAAAACAAAAAAATTAAAGAATGAAGAGAACTTGCAGAAAACATATAGAAGCAAAGCATCAACAAAATATAACATAAGAATTTGATAATAGAGTTCGACACAATTTGCCTACGTCTTTGAGCCTTTGTCTTCAGTGGTGGGCATTCCTTATTAAAAACCAATGTTTAAAAATATGCATCAAAATTACATCATGTAGGTCTCTGACTGACTCAGATGTATTTTTCTCTGTCTCGGGAACCCGATGCAACAAACGACACTGAAAAAGGTGGAGTAGAACTCCCGAAAATGGCCTCCAAAGCTCAACTACTTTTCTGGCTTCGTTGCCTAAGATGGATTTAGCCTTCACAAATTCTCCTTGAATTTGTTGCCAAAATGCCATCTAATATGATTTTCAAGGCCTCCTTGAACAGACTCAAACAAGCCTCAACAATATCCCCTCTCAAATGGGCTCAAACAAGCCACCTACACAATGAGGACAGGTCAACAAGCCTTTCTTCTGAAAACTCCCTCTCCTCACTTTTGCTTCAAAAGTCACTTGTGACTTGTTTCAAAACTACATAATGCTTGGTTTATATAGTATTTGGGTTGGGTTTCACATCCCAACTTCTTCCTAAGATCTGGCCTCAATTTGGGCTCAAGATCCCCCCAAAATGGGCAAAATCCACCCAAATTAGGTAAAACATCATTAAAAAAAAAGATTTCTAATGTAAAAAACCCACAAACGACAAAATATTGGGCCGCGCCCCTTTTCTCTAGGCCATTGGTCAAATGAAGAGCCATGTGGCCATGCGCTAGGAGCCCTTGTCCTTCACCTTGGGTCCTTTTCTCTTGGTCGCATGGAAGGTACCGTGGTTGACGGGTAGCCCCCGCCAACCGATGGCTTATCCCAAAAAATTCGCACAACACCACAACAAAACCAATGTTTGTTGTATGGTGGTTAAGAACCACCTTGTAGCCTAGATGGTTAGCACGTGGATGTTAGTTCATTACCTAGCCAGGAGGTTCAGTGTTCGATCCATCGGAAGTGCAAACAAATTTTTGACTTGGCCCAAATTGGCCTTATCTGGGGTGCCATGTGGTGCTTTGTGATTGGGCCACGTGTCATGCTCTGACTGTCTCATACAGCCCATTTAGTTGCACAATAATTGATCCATGTCAGCCACATGTCACCTTGTCGTATTGTCACCTCAGCTACTTGGTCAACTTCTATACTTCCATGTGTTGAGCTTCCACCAGTGCCACGTCATCGTATGGATTGCCATGTCAGCTTCCGTACAATGCCCATGTCAACTTTTTACTGGTCCAACTCGACGCTGAAAATGCCAAATTCACCTGCCATGTGGCATGTCCTGGTGCTACCACGTGTCATGTTGACGTCAACATGACATAATGCTGACATCATTTTCCACGTCACACTAACGTCAACAGTACAAACTATTGACTTTGACTTTGACTTTTTGCCTATTTGACTTGAACTTCAGATCGCGATATCTTTCGCATTTGGAGTCCATTTTTGAAAAACAATATATTGTCAGAATCAACAAGACGAGCACTACGCAATGGCGTTAGTTTCATCAAATCTAAGAAATTTGAATTTTTGGCCTTTTTGGATACATTTGGATCACACCTCCCCACTGGGACCTTTTGGTCCTCTAAAAGGTTATTACATCAATTGGATACATAATTACATCAATCGACTAAAATAAACAATAAATAGTCTAGACTCAACAAAACAGTAACTAGACTCAGTAAGTGATTTCATATATCAAATCACTTTTATTACATCAAGTAGATTGGACATTGACTCAATGAAACATTTACATATGTGGCATAAAATCTGCCCAGTTCCAAGCAGATGACCCATCTGCTACCGATGGAGTTTCGTGATCGTTCTTCTACTCTTCTACAACATCCTTCTTCTTCTCTGGCACTTCAATCCTTTTGGAGCGTTTCAATTCTGGATGCAGCTTCCAACAACTATCTTCACAATGCCCATTCCTTTCACAATGTGAGCAATAATTTCATGCTGGGACAAATTTAATGAAGCATTTCCTGGACTGAGTTGAATCCCCATTGGATTTTCCCAACTCTTATCTTGGTTGTGCATAATTCGCATGCGGATTCTTCTTGACCTGTAGTGTTTCATTATCCTGTCTTGGTGTACTCCTTGTCGCCATGATCTTCTTTCTGTATACCTTTTGTTTCTAGCATGCTGCAACACAATGGTTATGACTACTGCAAAATGTTCATGGAATTATTCTTTTTATAAGTTCCATGACCCTAGCATGTTCTTTGTTAAAGGTAGGTGAAGGTGATTTATACCTTTCGACCATTTTACCTTTCTTTTGTGACTCACTATTCACGTCACTTATGGCTTGAGTTTCTTGCTTGCCTTTACAAGTTTGAATCAATGCTAGTTTCATTTCTGCATGCCGATCCCAACATTGGTCAACATCGTGTCTGAACTTCTGACAATGTGTACAACAAACCACTGGATTTTTTTCATCAATAGACTCTTCTGCGTATCCCAATCCTTCATGGAGTGGTCGTTCTCACACCTAGATAGGATTAGCTCTGCCTTGTCCATGATTTCCAAAACCTTATCCTTTCATGTAGTCAAACTTGGATAGCATATTCATACCAATTCCTTTGGTATGATTTTCAAAAGAGGCAATATCCTAATCGCCTGACTCGAGTTCCTAATTAGCTGCAAGAGAAGCTGGAGTATACTGAGTACTTTCTGCTGGTGAGGAAAATATGCCCATGGCCTCTGCTACTGACTGCTCCTCAACTGGAGTAGTGGGAGTATATGAATCCTCCTCATCTTATTTCCCATGGAATGGATGAATTTCATCATCCTTGATAGGACTCAGACTCCTAATATAAGGACTTCTTCCAACTGGTCTTTCTTCCGTTGCTAACACCAATGTTTGCAGCCTTTCCCTGTCCTCTTCGAGGATTTGTACCAATCTTCTCAGCTCGACATTTTATCGCTGAATCTATTGATTGATCTCCTCGAGTTCCTGGATTCTATCTCTCTTCAATATTTTCCCCATGCTTATTCACAATTTGTGCAATATAGTCAGCCTGCTCTGATACCACTTGATCTGAAATCGATGCTTAGCAATTTACACCTTGACTTTGATTTTAACAAGATCTTTTCTGACAATCCATGTGAATTATATGAGCAGTAAAAAAAACAAAAAACTTAAAGAATGAAGAGAAGTTTCTGAAAACATAAAGAAGCAAACCATCAATAGAATAGAACACCAGAAGTTGATAACAGAGTTCGACACAATTTGCCTACGTCTCCGGGCCTTTGTCTTCAGTGGGGGAGGATTCTTTATTAAAATTCAATGGTTAAAAATCTGCATCAAAATTACATCATGTAGGTCTCTGACTAACTCAGTTGTATTCTTCTCTATCTCAGGAACCCAATGTAATAGATGACACTGAAAAAGGTGGATTAGAACTCCCAAAAATGGCCTCCAAAGCTCAACTATTCTTCTGGCTTCGCTACTAAGATGGCTTTAGCCTTCAAAAATTCTCCCTGAATTTGCTGCCAAACTGCCTTCTGATATACTGTTCAAGACCTCTTCGAACATTCGCAAACAAGCCTCACCGAGATCCCCTCTCAAATGGTTTCAAAAAATCCACTTACACAATGAGGATAGGCCAACAAGCCTTTCTTCTGAAAACTCCCTCTCCTCACTCTTGCTTCAAGAGTCACTTGTGACTTGTTTCAAAACTACATAATGCTTGGTTTATATTGTATTGGGGTTGGGGTTCACATCCCAACTTCCTCCCAAGATATGGCCTCAAATTGGGCTTTAGATCCCCCCAAAATGGGCAAAATCCACCCAAATCATGCTAAAAATCATTAAAAAATTCTTTTTTCTAATGTAAAAAACCAACAAATGGAAAAATATTGGGTTGCACCCCTTTTCTCCAGGCCCTTGGTTAAATGGAGTGCCATGTGGCCACACTCTAGGTTCCCTTGTTCTACACCCCAGGTCCCCTGCTCCTGGTTGCATGGAAGGTACCCTGCTCGACGGGTAGCCCCCGCCGACCGGGGGCTTATCCCCAAAAACTCTCACAACACCACAACAAAACCAATATGTGTTGTATGGTGGTTACGAACCAACTTGTAGCTCGGATGGTTAGTGTGTGGATGTTAAGTCATTACCTAGCCAAGAGGTCCGAAGTTCGATCCGTCGGAACTGCAAACAAATTTTTGACTTGGCTCTCATTGGATTTATCTGGGGTGCCACGTGGTGCCCTGTGATTAGGCCACATGTCACACTCTGAATGGATGGTACAGCCCAATCATTTGCACATTCATCGATCCATGTCAACCACACGTCACCTCATTGTACTTCCACCTTAGCTACTCGGTTAGCTTTCATACTGCCATCTTTTGAGCTTCCACTGGTGCCATGTCATCATACAAATTGCCACGTCATCTTCCATACAGTGCCACGTGTCAACTTTTTACTGGTCCAACTCGACCCTGAGAATGCCAAATTCACCTGCCACATGGCATGTTCTGGTGCTTCCATGTGTCATGCTGACATCATCATGACATCATCTGCCACATCATGCTGATGTATTGTTGATGTTAGCAATATGGACTGCTGACTTTGACTTTGACTTTTTGCCTGATTTACTTGAACTTCAGATAGCGATATCTTTCGCATATAGAGTCCATTTTTGAAAAAGAATATACTGCTAGAATCATCATGACGAGCACTACATAATGGCATTGGTTTCATGATGCAGGAGCATCTCAAGCGAGCCAGCACTGAGGCAACGAACAACTGGAAAAGCGCCCAACACAAATTTTGAAATATCTTGAACCATTAATGAAACATCAAGTGGAGGCGCACTTGTATAATGTAAACGGACCTTGAGCGATTTGCTCTCGTCCTTAGTAGGTAGGAGGAATTTATAGTAGTAAGTGCAGGTAGATAGAATTGAATGTTAGATTAGACAGTTTTGGAGCGCAAGAGGGAAACGGGATATAGACACCCTCATTGTATATTGTAACATTAGTATGAAGATTATTATTATGGAGAGCATAGAAGAGAAGTAGAGAGTTGTATAGTAGACTCCATGTACAAAAGTTCTGAATTAATACAAGAAGGTTGTGATTCAGACTCATGGTGTTCATATATTCTCTATGTATGCATCTTTGAATGTTATGTTCATGAATGTTTTACTCTTTCTGTCATGCAATTGCTTTTATGCTATGTATGAATGATTTCTTGATTGAATGGTTGAAATCTGAGAGGAAAGGGAAAAGAAATGAGTTTCAATTGTTTCTCTATCTGAGCAAGAGTTCTTGCAAGGAGTGCCGTTGAATTGTCCGCAAGGAGTGCGTCGACAAGGTGTTCATAGGTTTGTCTTTGAAAGCTCAGGAGAGAAATCTTTTGTTCTCCTTTCCACAAAAGTGCGGTTGGCACAGGAGCCTTGCAAGGAGTGCACAGGCCAAGAGAAATCTCAGGGTTGTGGACCTGAGTGGAGTATTGAGAGACAACTGCTGCAGATGTGCGCATAGTCGAAGGATTTCAACACTTGGGAGTGTTTGAAAGTCTGTCGCAAGGAGTGCGTGCAAGGTTTTTTTTTCTAAAAGACGTAGAGCTGTGGAAAGCTCAGAAGGATTTGAACCTTCGAAGGAGTTGAAGGAAGGCACGAGGCCAAGTACCTTAAAGGGTTTAAGGAAAGTGTAGTAATGAGGGACCGCAGGAGGACAGATTCTCAGAGGAAGAACGGACGGTCAGAATTCTCTAAGGAGAAACTGCGAAGTCCCGTGAGTCGTTTCATCTCGCGGAGGAGCAGGGAAGTTACAACGAGTGTTGCGAAAGGTTCTAAGCTCAGGAGGAGTAGGACCGTATATCCAAGCCACCAGGGTCGTTAGATTTACACGTGGATTCTATATCGGGATTTTGTAGGTTGAAGTTCCGTAAACCTTGCAACGGGAATTGCGATATCATGAAACGCGAAGTCCCAAAAGCTAAAAGGATTGTGTGGGCCACAGAGGAGCTAATGAGTGGATAGGTGGTGCACTCTCAACAAGAAGTCAATTCAATTGACTGTTTCGGGTTTTCATGGGGTGAAGCCTGAAACCTTTGCATTAGGATTCGCGATATCGTGAAGTCCGAAGTCCCGATGGAGTAAAGGGGCGTTGAAAGGTCAACTAGTGAGCACATCGGAAATTCGGGAAATCGGGTTTCGGGAATCGCGGGAACAAGTTGCTTGACACTGCGACCGCCGAAATCGCGATAAGGAAAAGTCCAAAAGAGAAAGAGGAAGGGTCAGTGTTAACTATTTTCGGGTTTCGGAGATTGGAACCAAGGCGCTTGACCAACGGATTCGCGAAATCGTGAAGTTCGATCTCCCAAAGTATAAGGGGGAAATTCTTGAAATTGATTGTGGGTGCAGATTTCCCGAAAGGGAAATAGAAGAGTCATTTCGAAAGCTCTTCAGGCCAGTGTAAAGGGAAAGATCCTGTGTTGACGTGGACCTTCTGACCTGCGGGTTGTGGAGGGGGTGTGCGTCATCATTTTTGGTATCAGAGCTCATAAAGGTTCTTTGCTTTCTGTAGCAGAGAAGAGAAGAATATTCACCATGCCGCCAAGGAGAAGGGACAGACAAACACTCGATCCACCAGAGGATAGGGAGATGCCGAGAAGAAGAGGTAGGAAGATGAATGATCCAGCCATGGATAAAGAAATACGTGATCTACGAGCTAGACTCGAAGATATGGAGACAACACAGAGACGCACAGTCAGTGCTGGGAATATTAGTGATTCCGAAAGTGAGATTGAGGTTGAATATGAAGAAGAAGTTGTAGCCAAAGATGCAGCAAACGAACGTTTGATCAGAGCTATTGCAAGAATGGGTGCATGAGCGAAAATGGACATTCCATTTTATGAGAGAAATCTGGATGCAGAGGAGCTTCTAGACTGGATTAGAGCTCTAGACACATACTTTGACTACAAAGATGTCGAAGAAGACAAGAAGGTCAAGCATGCTGTCACAAGATTGAAGGGACATGTGGCATTGTGGTGGGATGAACTACAAGTTGATAGACACTGCAAGGGCAAGCAGAAGATCAAGAGCTGGGACAAGATGATTGCGAAGATGAAGGCAAAATTCATCCCCAGAGATTACCATATTACTCTATTCAGGAGGATGCAGAACCTGAGACAGAAACTGATGACAGTGAAAGAGTACACTGAAGAATTCTACAAGCTGAACATTAGGGCAGGTCATCAGGAGAACGATGATGAAAAAGTTGCCAGATACATGAATGGTCTGAGATATGACATCCAGGATGAGATGAGCATGGTAACCATCCGAACGGTGGAAGATGCTTATCATATGGCTCTAAAAGCCGAAGAGAAGCTGAGACAAAAGCAGGGTCAAAGAGGCCGAGGCAGAAGTCAGCCCAGAGGCAAACCAGTTGCCTAGGACAAATATCATAAGCCCAAGGAGGATTGGAAGAAACCTCAGACTCAAACCGAGAGAGGTGGAACCTCACAGAGAGGGCAACATACTGAACAGAGAGGAGATTATGCTGACAATAATACTTTTCCTCGTACTAGAGGTAGAGGAAGAGGAAGAGGTGGAGTAATAACATGCTTCACATGTGGAAAGAACGGGCACAAGTCTTACAAGTGTCCAAACAAAAAGAAAGAAGTAGGAGAGACTCACATCACCGAGGCACAGAGACGAGATGTTGAGGCGAAAGATGTTAAAGGCAGAAGATTGCTAATGATGTGAAAAGTCCTTTTGACACCAGAGAAGGAGGTGGAGAGTTTGGTCCAAAGAACTAGACTTTTCAGGACTTCTTGCAAGACCAAGGACAGGGTATGCAAGGTCATTATGGACAGTGGTAACACATATAATCTCGTTTCTAGGGAGATGGTAGAAAAGCTGGAGCTGGAGACGATTGATCATCCAAGCCCATACAGAGTTTTGTGGCTACAAAAAGGACATCAGGTAACTGTCACTAAACAATCTTTAGTTGAATTCAAGATAGGAGGATATAATGATAAAATACTCTGTGATGACATTCCTATGGATGTTTTTCATCTATTGCTGGGTAGACCATGGCAATATGACAGGAATGCGATTCATGATGGGAGAATGAACACATAAACCCTAGAGAAGAATGGGAGGACTCACATGTTGCTTCCAATTAAGGATAAGGAGGTGAAACTAGAAGTAAGCAACACTGTACTTCTCATGAGTGGGAAGGAACTTCTTACAGAGGTTAAGAAGAAGGAGGATCTATAGTTCATTGTGGTTAGGAAACCGAAGATTGTGTTGACCAGCACAAGAGTGGATGATTTACCAGAAGAGGTTCAGGAACTGCTGGAAGATTTTGCTGACATAGTAGTGGACGAACTAACTCATTCGTTGCCACCGATCAGAAGTGTGAGTCATCATATTGATCTCATACCAGGAGCCAGTTTTCCAAACAAAGCCGCCTACAGATTGACACCGCAAGAGAATGAAGAGGTCAAAAGGCAAGTCCAAGATTTATTGGAAAAAGGTTTGGTCAGGGAAAGCTTGAGTCCGTGTGCTGTTCCAACAGTACTGAGTTCGAAGAAAGACGGAGGCTGGAGGATGTGTACTGACTTGAGGGTGATTAACAAGATAACCATCAGGTATAGATTTCCATTTCCAAGGATGGATGATCTGATGGATTGCTTGAGTGGAGCAAATTTTTTTTCAAAGATTGATTTGAAAAGCGGTTATCATANAGTAAAACAGTGGCAGAGCATCTGAAACATTTGGCTACAGTGATGCAGAGGTTACATCAAGAGAAGTTGTTGATAAACATGAAGAAATCCTCATTCATGAAGATAGAGCTCATTTGCTTGGGGTTTGTTATTTCTGCAGATGAGTTGAGGATGGATCCAGATAAGGTGGAGGTAATCAAGAATTGGCCATCATCGAAGAATATCTTTGAGGTGAGAAGTTTTCACAGATTGGATAGTTTCTACCGAAAATTCATTAGGAATTTCAATGGAATTAGTTCACCGATGATGGATATAGTGAAGAAAAGACACAAATATTTTCACTGGACAGAAGAGGCTAAGAAGAGTTTTAATCTGTTGAAGAGGAAGATCACGGAACAACTAGTTCTGGTGTTGTTGGATTTCCAAAGGACATTTCAAGTAAAATGCGATGCAAGTGGATTTGCAATAGGGGCAATCTTGAGTCAGGAAGACAGGCTGATAGCATACTTCAGCGAGAAGCTGAATGAAGCCAAAGTGAAGTACTCCACTTATGACAAGGAATTCTATGCTATCATTCGGACATTGAAGAAATGGAGACATTACTTGATTTCGAAGGAGTTTGTCTTATACAATGACAATCATGCACTGCAGTTTGTGACTCAACAGGAAAAGTTGAATCAGAGACATGTCAAATGCGTTGAGTATATGCAAAATTTCACTTTTGTGATTAAACATATTTCTGGTACTGCTAACAAAGTTGTTGATGCTTTGAGCAGGAAGTGTTTTCTATTGCAGGAGTTCAAAGTCAAAACGTTGGGTTTTGATGATCTCAGGAACATGTACGCAGATGATCAGTATTTTAAGGAGGCGTATGAAGCAGCTGAGAATCCAATTCTCAGAGATAGAAGCCAATGGACATAATACATGATCTAGGAAGGATTACAGTTTAAAGGTAATCAACTGTGTATTCTGAAATTCTCCATGAGGGAGAATTTGCTGAAGGAGAAACACAATGGAGGATTGGCAGGGCACTTTGGTCACGACAAGATGTTCGCAAAATTGAATGAGTTATATTTTTGGCCGAGAATACGAGTAGACGTTAAGAGATTCGTGGATAGATGCAGAATTTGCCAGCATTCGAAGGGAAGGAAACAAAATGCAAGGTTTTATCAACCATTGCTCATACCTGAGAGACCATGGGATGCAATCAACATGGATTTTGTATTGGGGTTGCCAAGAAGACAAATAGGTTTTGACTCAATCTTTGTGGTGGTGGATAGATTTTCCAAGATGGCACACTTCATTCCATGTCAGAAAACCAGTGACGCAACTCACATTGCGAATCTATTTTTCAAAGAAGTCATTCGACTTCACGGCTTGCCAAAGAGTATAGTTTCGGATCAGGACACCAAGTTCATAGGGAACTTTTGGAGGACCTTATGGAAGAAGTTGGGAACTAACTTGTTATTTAGTTCGACTTATCATCCTTAGACGGATGGACAGGCAGAAGTGGTGAACAAAAGTCTGGGAGACTTGCTGAGAAGCCTGGTGACAGAACACCACAGCTAGTGGGACAACATATTACCACAGGCGGAATTTGCTTATAAGGACTCGGTTAACAGAAGCACAGGGAAAAGTCCATTTCAGATTGTCTATGCATACAGCCGAGAGGAATTTCTGAGTTAAGGGATTCAGAACATAATGCAATTAGGAGCGCTAGTGCAGAAGATTTCATAGAGGCGGTGAAAGAACTTCACAACTAGGTGAAGGAGCGGTTGCAGAGTTCAGACCAGGAATATAAGCACAGAGCATATGCCAGTTGCAGATAAGCCACATATGGAGTGCATACTGGACAAAAGAGTGAGAAAGAAGACTAGGCGAAAGCAATACTTTGAATATCTAGTCAAGTGGAAGGGCCATCCAGTTGAAGATGCCAGCTGGGAGAACGAAGCAGAGATACAGAGGCATGGATAGACCGTGCGTGAGCTCATGGACAGGAGCCCATGAAAGTTTTCAAGCGAGGGAGTATGATGCAGGAGCATCTCAAGCGAGCCAGCGTGGAGACAACGGACAACTGGAAAAGCGCCCAGCACAAATTTTGAAATATCTTGAACCATTAATGAAACATCAAGTGGAGGCGCACTTGT
>SNQJ01S0017650.1:26014-48480 GCA_010110895.2 Picea sitchensis | reverse complement strand
GGCAACCGGGGACACGTTCGACGACTCTATTGATGGTTTAGAGGCTGAAAATGCCAAATTAAAGGAGACGATCAAAGAATTGGAAATTTCCTTGATGCTTCTTCCAATCCTAGCTAGTCCTTTGACAATGGTTGATCTGAAATCAGTGCTTAGGAATTTACACCTTGACTTCGATTTTAACAAGATCTTTTCAGACAATGCATGCGAATTATATGAGCGGTAAAAAACAAAAAACTTAAAGAATGAGGAGAACTTGCAGAAAACATATAGAAGTAAAGCATCAACAAAATATAACACAAGAAGTTGATAATAGAGTTCGACACAATTTGCCTACGTCTTCGAGCCTTTATATTCAGTGGGGGGGATTCCTTATTAAAAACCAATGTTTAAAAATCTGCATCAAAATTACATCATGTAGGTCTGTGACTAACTCAGATATATTTTTCTCTGTCTCGGGAACCCGATGCAACAGACGACACTGAAAAAGGTGGAGTAGAACTCCCGAAAATGGCCTCCAAAGCTCAACTACTCTTCTGGCTTCGCTGCCTAAGATGGCTTTAGCCTTCACAAATTCTCCTTGAATTTGCTGCCAAAATGCCATCTGATATGATTTTCAAGGCCTCCTCGAACGGACTCAAACAAGCCTCAACAATATCCCCTCTCAAATGGGCTCAAACAAGCCACCTACATAACGAGGACAGGTCAACAAGCCTTTCTTCTGAAAACTCCCTCTCCTCACTCTTGCTTCAAAAGTCACTTGTGACTTGTTTCAAAACTACATAATGCTTGGTTTATATAGTATTGGGGTTGGGGTTCACATCCCAACTTCTTACCAATATCTGGCCTCAATTTGGGCTCAAGATCCCCCCAAAATGGGCAAATTCCACCCAAATCAGGTAAAACATCATTAAAAAAAAGGATTTCTAATGTAAAAAACCGACAAACGACAAAATATTTGGTCGCTCCCCTTTTCTCTAGGTCATTGGTCAAATGAAGAGCCATGTGGCCATGCCCTAGGAGCCCTTGTCCTTCACCTCAGGTCCTTTTCTCTTGGTCGCTTGGAAGGTACCTTGGTTGACGGGTAGCCCCCGCCAACCGAGGGCTTATCCCAAAAAATTTGCACAACACCACAACAAAACCAATGTTTGTTGTATGGTGGTTAAGAACCACCTTGTAGCTTGGACAATTGGCACGTGGATGTTAATTCATTACCTAGCCAGGAGGTTCGGTGTTCGATCCGTCGAAAGTACAAACAAAATTTTGACTTGGCCCAAATTGGCCTTATCCGGGGTGCCACATGGTGCCCTATGATTGGGCCACGTGTCATGCTCTGATTGGCTCATACAACCCATTCAGCTGCACAATAATTGATCCACATTAACCACATGTCACCTTGTCGTACTGTCACCTCAGCTACTCAGTCAACTTCTGTACTTCCATGTGTTGAGCTTCCACTAGTGCCACGTCATCGTACAGATTTCCATGTCAGCTTCTGTACAATTCCCGTGTCAACTTTTTACTGGTCCAACTCGACCTTGAAAATGCCAAATTCACCTGCCATGTGGCATGTCCTGGTGTTGCCACATGTCATGCTGACGTCAGCATGACATAATGATGACATCATTTTCCACGTCACACTGACATCAACAGTACAAACTATTGACTTTGACTTTGCCTATTTGACTTGAACTTCAGATCGCGATATCTTTCGCATTCAGAGTCCATTTTCGAAAAAGAATATATTGTCGAAATCAACAAGACGAGCACTACACAATGGCGCTAGTTTCATCAAATCCATGAACTTTGAATTTTTGGCCTTTTTGGATACATTTGGATCACACCTCCCCACTGGGACCTTTTGGTCCTCTACAAGGTTATTACATCAATTCGATACGTAATTACATCAATCGACTAAAATAAACAATAAATAGTCTAGACTCAACAAAACAATAACTAGACTCAGTAAGTGATTTCATAGATCAAATCACTTTTATTACATCAAGTAGACTGGACGTTGACTCGATGAAACATTTACATATGTGGCATAAAATCTGCCCAGTTCCAAGAAGATGACCCATCTTCTACCGATGGAGTTTCGCGATCGTTCTTATGCTCTTCTACAACATCCTTCTTCTTCTCTGGCACTTCAATCCTTTTGGAGCATTTCAATTCTGGATGTAGCTTCCAACAACTATCTTCACAATGCCCATTCCTTTCACAACGTGAGCAATAATTTCATGCTGGGACAAATTTAATGAATCCTTTTCTGGACTGAGTTGAATCCCCATTGGATTTTCCCAACTCTTGTCTTGGTTGTGTAGAATTCGCATGCAGATTCTTCTTGACCTGTAGTGTTGCATCATCCTGTCTTGGCGTACTCCTTGTCGCCATGATCTTCTTTCTATATACCTTTTGTTTCTAGCATGCTACAACATAATGGTTATGAATGCTGCAAAATGTTCATGGAATTATTCTTTTTATAAGTTCCATGACCCTAGCATGTTATTTATTAAAGGTAGGTGAACGTGATTTATACCTTTCGACCATTTTACCTTTCTTTTGTGACTCACTATTCACGTCACTTCTGGTTTGAGTTTCTTGCTTTCCTTTACGAGTTTGAATCAATGCTAGTTTCATTTCTGCATGTTGATCCCAACATTGGTCAACATCGTGTCCGAACTTCTGACAATGTGTACAACAAACCACTAGATTTTTGTCATCAATAGACTCTTCTGCATATCCCAATCCTTCATGGTGTGGTCGTTCTCACACCTAGATAGGATTAGCTCTGCCTTGTCCATGATTTCCAAAACCTTGTCCTTTCATGTAGTCAAACTTGGATAGCATATTCATACCAATTCCTTTGGTATGATTTTCAAAAGAGGCAATATCCTAATCGCCTGACTCGAGTTCCTGATTAGCTACAAGAGAAGCTGGAGTATACTGAGTACTTTCTGTTGGTGAGGAAAATATGCCCATGGCCTCTGCTACTGACTGCTCCTCAACTGGAGTAGTGGGAGTATATGAATCCTCCTCATCTTATTTCCCACGGAATGGATGAATTTCATCATCCTTGATAGGACTCGGACTCCTAATAGAAGGACTTCTTCTAACTGGTCTTTCTTCCGTTGCTAACACCAATGTTTGTATCCTTTCCCTGTTTTCTTCGAGAATTTGTACCAATCTTCTCAGCTCGACATTTTATCGCTGAATCTATTGATTGATCTCCTCGAGTTCCTGGATTCTATCTGTCTTCAAGATTTTTCCCATGCTTATTCACAATTCGTGCAATATAGTCAGCCTGCTCTGATACCACTTGATCTGAAATCGATGCTTAGCAATTTACACCTTGACTTCGATTTTAACAAGATCTTTTCTGACAATCCATGTGAATTATATGAGCGGTAAAAAAAAAAAAACTTAAAGAATGAAGATAACTTTTAGAAAACATAAAGAAGCAAACCATCAATAGAAAAGAACACCAGAAGTTGATAACAGAGTTCGACACGATTTGCCTACGTCTCCGGGCCTTTGTCTTCAGTGGGGGGGGATTCTTTATTAAAATTCAATGGTTAAAAATCTGCATCAAAATTACATCATGTAGGTCTCTGACTAACTCAGTTGTATTCTTCTCTATCTCAGGAACCCGATGTAATAGATGACACTGAAAAAGGTGGATTAGAACTCCCCAAAATGGCCTCGAAAGCTCAACTATTCTTCTGGCTTCACTACCTAAGATGGCTTTAGCCTTCAAAAATTCTCCTTGAATTTGCTGCCAAATTGCCTTCTGATCTACTGTTCAATACCTCTTCGAACATTCACAAACAAGCCTCACCGAGATCCCCTCTCAAATGGGCTCAAAAAATCCACTTACACAATGAGGATAGGCCAACAAGCCTTTCTTCTGAAAACTCCCTCTCCTCACTCTTGCTTCAAGAGTCACTTGTGACTTGTTTCAAAACTACATAATGCTTGGTTTATATTGTATTGGGTTTGGGGTTCATATCCCAACTTCCTCCCAAGATATGGCCTCAAATTGGGCTTTAGATCCCCCAAAAATGGGCAAAATCCACCCAAATCATGCTAAAAATCATAAAAAAATTCGTTTTCTAATGTAAAAAACCCACAAATGGAAAAATATTGGGCTGCACCCCTTTTCTCCAGGCCCTTGGTCAAATGGAGTGCCATGTGGCCATGCTCTAGGTTCCCTTGTCCTCCACCCCAGGTCCTCTGCTCCTGGTTGCATGGAAGGTACCCTGGTCGACGGGTAGCCCCCGCCGACCGGGGGCTTATCCCTAAAAACTCGCACAACACCACAACAAAACCAATGTGTGTTGTATGGTGGTTATGAACCACCTTGTAGATCGGACAGTTAGTGCGCGGATGTTATGTCATTACATAGCCAAGAGGTCCGAAGTTTGATATGCCGGAAGTGCAAACAAATTTTTGACTTGGCCCTCATTGGCCTTATATGGGGTGCCACGTGGTGCCCTGTGATTAGGCCACGTGTCACACTCTGACTGGCTGGTATAGCCCAGTCATCTGCACATTCATCAATCCATGTCAACCACACGTCACCTTATTGTACTTCCACCTTATCTACTCGGTTAGCTTTCATACTGCCATCTTTTGAGCTTCCACTGCTGCCATGTCATCGTACAGATTTCCACGCCATCTTCCATACAATGCCAAGTGTCAACTTTTTACTGGTCCAACTCGACCCTGAGAATGCCAAATTCACCTGCCACGTGGCATGTCCTAGTTCTGCCACGTGTCATGCTGACATCATCATGACATCATCTGCCACATCATGCTGACATACTGCTGACGTTAGCAATATGGACTGTTGACTTTGACTTTTTCCCTGTTTAACTTGAACTTCAGATAGCGATATCTTTCGCATACAGAGTCCATTTTCGAAAAAGAATATACTGCAAGAATCAACACGACGAGCACTACACAATGGCATTGGTTTTGTCTGAATATGAGAAATTTGAATTTTTAGCCTTTTTGGATCCATTTGGATCAATGGTTAAACCAACTACACCTAGTATTAAAATAAAGGGATCTTCTAGTTTGCTCATAGTGGTCCGAAGTTATGTTGAGAAAAATATTAAAAAGAGAATTTCATTGATAATAGAAGCATTGGAGGTATCAAAAAATATTGATTCTTTCGGTTCAAGGGCACATACATTTCATGAATATCTCCAAGCTGATTTAAAGAATGAAGAAGGATTCTACACATATGTTGTTTTACCATTTGGGATAAAAGTCTCAAACATGACAGAATTGAAAAGGAGAGAAGATGATCTGCCTTCTCCAAGTCGAACTAAACAGTTGAATGCCCGTTGGAAAGAAAATATCAAGAACTTGAATAACATTGTCCAAGCATGCAATGAAGCCATAGTGAAAAGAGAAGAATTATTCAGAAGACTCATAGAGATAGACCTGGCAGGAAGCACTGATGAGGTGCAAGATCCTAAGTTAATTCTCAATTCAATGTTTATGACAAGGAAACAATTTGATGAACAAGTAGAGATAATAAAAGGGCTATCGGCTGAGAAATTTAATGGCATAATTGAATATGGTGAAGAAGAGATATATAATTCGTTGGTTGATTATTGTATGAAAAATCAAGATATTGAGGAGGCAATACATGGCATTTCTCATGACCTAAGAGATTTAGAAGGTGAATTATTTAGTATCAAAATTAGGCATGAAATAAATGTTGTGGCAATGAAAAACTACATTGAAGATTGGTTTAAGAAGGCAATTGATAAATTAACTAAAGAAGGCCAAGAAACAACAGTTGAGACAGTTCCTATAACCACCAACATGGAGAATAAAAGGACAACAGGAAGCAAGTAAAAGGAGAGAGACCGTCATAGTAAGTTTATGCTGATCACATCTTGCTTTCTTTATCATTTTTTCATCCAATTACTTCACTTCTTTGACTAGAAAGGTTTAACCAAAATCTGATAACTTATTCATGTCTTCTTTCCAAGTCTTGCTACTCTGTCATCGCCCACCATCTTCTCTCCACAACTTACTTCTTGTTTATATTTTCTTTTATGGTACGTGGGAGCCTCGCTCCCAGTCCTCTGGACAAACACATTTTAATTTCAAAGCTTTGTAACAAACTTTAATATTTCTCAGAAATCCCAAGAGAACTAATTCAGGATCTGTTTTGACGGTTTTTTTTTAACTCAGAGTTTTGAGTATAAAATATTTGAGATTGATATATCATTTTCTTCAATTGAGCTCCACATTTGTTTACTCTATTAAAGTTCTCTTATACGTACAAACCACTTTCTTTTATTTTTATGTGATCATAAATCTTTAGTTTAACTATGATGGATATGAGGACATTTTTCTTATCTTTTTCAAATATATGATGCGTGAGGTTCTTGGTCATCTCTCAGGAATTCTCTTTAAAAACAAAACATTTTATTTTCTGCAACCTTTATATTTCTTTGAATACCACGGTGCAATTTCTCAAAGTCCTATATTATTTTGAAAATCTAAGATCCAAAGAGTATCATAAAACAGAGAGGAGTACCACCTCTATAAAAATGCAGGGGGATTTGTATCCCCATGAGGTTGTCGTTTCGGTCTTGACGGATTGAAGCGTCAACAAGGAGATACTTGGAAAAGTGTAAGTACACACTAAGAACCTCTAATTTTAATCATTCAATCTTGTGATCTCTTAGAACAAGCTTGGTATCAAATTTCAGAGGGAAAATGAAGTGAAGAAGGGCAAAATTCCAAGGGAAGATGAAGTCTTGTAATGATGTGTTCTAAGGTATGTTTTTTAAAGGTCATCTTTCCATTTTCACTACAACATTTTTTATAGAATGATTCATATAAAAAAACATGGAGGCTTTTGTGAAGACATATCAAGGTACCTATGGTACGGATTTCAGCTTCTGGATCGTTGTATTTTTGGATACACACTCTATGGAAGATAGGGTTTTTGACTAGTTTTGTAACTAGTCTCAAACTGTTGTTCCAGGTAAAACAATCGTAACTTATTCATAGAGGATCCAAATTCTGTGAGACTAATTGCACTGTAAATAAAACATTCTGTAGTATTTGGTGTGTGATTTTTAGAATCAGATATCAAATATTATGTGTGTGGCATGTTGTACAAGGTCGCTCGCTAGAATAGACAAAAATTCAGGAAGGTCTGCCATTTTCAATATATCTATTTTTCTGTGACAAATCAAGGAGTTTAAATTAGAGGAATTTTAAGGACGATATCAAGGAATATTGGGTACACGTTTTAGACCTTGATTCATTACAGGTACAGAGTTATACTTGTTCGAAGTTAGGGTTTGTGACTAATCCAGAAACCGGTCCCAAACAAGTGTTTGAGATAAATTTAAGAAGTGATGTTGGGGTTTATATTTGGACCCATGTGGACCTAGGATATTTATGTGGACCTAGTTTCTATGTGGACCCATTTTCTAAGTGGACCAAGTTTTGATGATATGATATCTCATGCACTAGGGTTTTCACATGTTGAAAGGTATGTTTTTCTATATTTATTGAGGCTTGTATCTTGGAGGTTTTGGAATATGCTTTGAGGCACATTTTGGAGATTTTGGAACATGCTTGAGGAATGTATTGGAGGTTTTTGGCACATGGTGTGATGCATATGTTGGTGATTTTGGGGATATTCTTAGAGATATTGGCATAAGCTTTATGTGGTTATTGGGGTTGGATCGGTGATAGTAATAGTGCCATGTTGATTATATTATTTATATTCAAGGGTGGTTGGGTGGTGCATGGGAAGATTTGTGTATTTAGATAGCAGGTTTGTGCTTGCAGGGGAGTTGCAACTTCGTTTGAGTTGGTGCTAATAAAACTAGGGGGTTGGAGACTCCTTACAATTGGTGTTGAAGAATCTAGGGAGTTGGACCTTCCTTAAGGTTGGAGCCTGTAAACTAGGGGGTTGTAGCCTCCTTCCAGTTGGAGTTGGAGAATCTAGAGAGTTGTAGCTTCCTTCAGGTTGGAGCCTGTAAACTAGGGGGTTGGAGACTCCTTACAATTGGTGCTGGAGAATCTTGGAAGTTGGTGCTTCCCGTGAATGTAATATTCAATATGTATATTAAAAGCCTTTCATGGTTTTCTCTCATTTGGTTTTCCACGTAAAATTCTTGTGTACTGTGTATCTGTGGTTACATGTTCATGATATCTTGAATGCAATCATAAGTGATAAATTATAACTCCCCCAACCACCTGCTGAGAAATGTCACTTAAAACTTTCTTGCTCTGATACCAATTTGTCAACTCTGCCACAAAACATAACCATACATTCGACAATGCTTATATATATATATATACACGTAACATGAACAAGATAAACTCATAACAACAATTGCATAAATATAACCGCAAACATATATTATAACACAATTGGCACTTATCATTTGAATAACAGACACCAACTGCGGGCAAACCTTCCATGATCCTCCCAACCTTAGACCGCACTGTTCATAAATCTCAACATTGGGTCACCCCCGAGCTGGGGATAAACTCCACTTGGGTAAGGGTTGCTAACTCGAATAATATATCACACTCCACATAAATTCAGTCACAGGTAACTCAGACACAAGTGACTCAATTAATGGAAAGTCCATCACAGATGCCAATTTGCATTGACAACCTACAGTCTCTCATTCCCCACATTCATGTCCCACCCCAGTAAGTGTTCTCCTTCTCTGCTCAATAGTCCTTCGACTTGCCCACTTCCCTTCCAGAGCTTCAACAACAGGCCAGGCAAGAAGTCTCAGAGCCCTGTCACTGCAGTTTGACACCTTAGGAAATAATTCCCAACAATTCTCTCACCTGGAGAGAATTAAATCTTCCATGGGACTAAAAACCCACCTCTTATGTTTAGCTCTTCAAGCTAAGTCATATGCATGTATCTACAACAATATCCAACATACTGGTCACATTAACAATTGACTCATTACAACACAAAAACCGGTTCACACACTAAAACATTCTATCACAGATCAATCTGGTCGATGGCAGAATAGTCAACTCCCCTTTATCCCCCATAGCTCGATCATTCTCTGCATAATTCCCCCAACTCAACGACTTCATGTTCCCAACTTGGCACTTGTCACATTGAGAACTGCTTTCAATCCACAACATGTTCCCAACTTGACACTTGTCATCTTGAGAACTGCCTTCGTCCACTTGTCCCCTCCTTAGGACTTAGGATATAATAATATATCCTTATGTTACATAAATATTAATAAAATATTCCTTTTTGGGTTTAATCCCCTTTAACCCAACCCCCTTAACCTCATCTAGTGGAGTTTAAGCCCCTCGTACTCTTTTACATGGTCGGTCTGTCACAGGGATGTATTTTTATTAAATTGCATGTGATTACATTTACATCTCAGTACAAAAGTATTGATATTTTTCATCTAGGCTCACCAACCTCAAAATATACAGCTCGCACACTGAATCCAGTGTGCGCGGAACTTTTGGGTTCTGCGCACTCTTCTTTCAGTATGCTACCCTTACGCCCTTACGTCGGTGCACGTTGTATCAAGACTTATATACAAAAGACATCTTTGGCCTTCAAAAACTGTGTGTTGAATCTAGGGTTGCGCTCCTATTCCTTTAGTGCACCATCCTTTCACACTAACAATTGTGCGCGATGCATATGTAATGTGGTTTTACTTTCAGTGTGCCATTCTCGTGCACATACATAGGTGAGCGCCAGATATCAAACTGCGCGCTGTATCATTTTATAACTACAAGCACTCCTTTGGTATGAGATTCTCGCGCACCAACTTAATGCACGCTGAACCAAACTAAAGTTATTATGCTATCATCTCACAAAACTTACATTGATATTTACACTTGGGGATCAGTCTAGGGTTATTACATAAATTATTGATAACTTAATGTTTACATGTTGTGATTAAAAGTGGTAAAAAGTGTCTAACACTAATTCAGCCCCCCCTCAATATTAGTGAATATTCCAACAATTGGTAACAGAGTAGGTCCTTCAAGAACAGTCTAGCCACTAGAAGGTAGATCATGGAGTGCATGGATAATGGAACACTGATGTTTGATGGTCAGAACTATGCTTTCTAAAGCAGAAGGATGAAAACATTTTGGCAAGCACGAGGATTTGATGTATGGCAAGCATAAGTGGACAGATATAGGGAACATGCCACTCCCACAACAAATACAGATGAAAATAAACTTTGTGAAAACAATTCAAAGGCTATGAATGTTATTTTGAATGGCATGGTTGATGTTGGAAATATAACTGAGAGGGGGGGCTGAATGAGTTATAATATAAGCTTGAAACTTTTCTTGTTCTTTTCTGAATCTTTCTAGATTATTATTTAATGTGTTACTGATAACCTAACATGCATAGATATACATTATTTGAACAATCACACAGAATACACAAAGACACAAATTTTCATGAGGAAACCCATAAATGGAGAAAACTTCTACTTCTTCGGATGTCAATCAAGCTCCAACCTTCATGTACATCATAGTCTTTGAGAACCAACTCAAATATGAGGCTACAACCTCTGATAGCAATATAAAACTTACAGAGAGCACCAACTCTTAGATTTCTCTAGCACCAACTAGATGGAAGCACCAACTCCCAGGTTTCTCTAGCACCAACTAGATGGAAGAACCAACTCCTAGAATATCTTCTAGCACCAACTAGAATTTAGAGGACTATAATCCTCCCTAGCACCACCCTACCACCCTAATTGAAAATTACAAAAAATTACTTACTTTCTCTGTCTCTGATATGGTATGTTACAGTTCCATGTCTCCTCAACCTTCTTCAGCTTCTAAGATATGTTCTGCTTCTATACTCTGCTCTTTCTCCTGCTGCACACTCCCTCTTTTTCTGTTCAACTTCTCTTCTTCCTTTATACTCTGTGTTGTCTCTGCTTGCTATACGTTGCACCTCTGATCTCCAGTTCAGGTCTTGTACACGGTCACATTCTACCCACATGCATAACTCTCGAAAACACACACACACACACTTCTCTATTCTGCATGTCTTTCTCACGCCAAATCCTCTACCAGATCTTCATTACAACTCTTCCTCTTCCCTAGTGGTTATGTTGAATCTGTTCATCATCAGTGGTCGTTATCTAATTATTATTTGGCTTCTCTGACAGTCGCAACTCTTCGTCTTCTCTGTCAGTTACAACCAGTCATTTTTGGCTTCTTTGGCATCTAATCCCCTTCCTTCACTTGACCATCGACGGTGACCATACGCCGAACCAACAGGCGCTTTGTGACTCGCAAATTCAGGAATCTTGGTATGAGACATCTCGATTCTCCCAACTCCCTATCTCCAAACTGGATCTTAGGAACGCTAGCTCCTTCCTCTATTCTCTCTCCATGTGACCACTGGCTGTGACTTGGGGCCAAGTACTTAGGGACTTCGTGTTTCGCGTCTTTGGATGTGAGCCAACCCTGACTCTCCCAACTTTCGAATTCATGCCTAGTGAGCACTAGCTCCGTTCTCGATATGATCTTGGGCGATGATCTCATGTGACCATGCGATTGCGGGTGAGTCCAAAGGTTGTTTGAAATCAAACTACTTTTCTCCCCGCAATTTACCTCAAGCCTCCACGTGTTCTTTCGCCAAAACCATGGTTTCAATTGAGTCATGCCCTTAACTTATTAAATCTTGCGCACCTTCAATCCCCGTAATGCGATGGGGCCATCGATCTTACGATCTTGATGGTGCTCCTGAACTGACGGTTTAGATCTGTCCTTTCAAGTTCCGCGGATCAGATCTAACCTTCCTAAATCAATGACTGTGATTTACTTCATGATCCGAGCTCCGAGAGTTTCAAATCTCAAACCCTTCTTTTCTTCGTATGCCAATCTTCCGGAGTCGATGATCCGCGGACACCTATCCTTCTCAATCGACGGCTCTGCCTCTACTTCGGGAATTTGACCTTTCAACCAGATCAACGGTTCCGCGGCCCCTTTCTCGATCAACAGTCAAGATCTCCTTCGGGTCTCCGGACTTCTGAAATATCAAGTCTCAAACTTTACTTCCCCTCGAAGTATGAGGATTACTGCCACGTGTCCTCTTGGATCAGATGGTTGAGGCTTACTTCTGGTCTTTACCCAGAGTCCACAGGATTACGACACATCTTTTTCTGAATCAAATGTCCCAAATTCACTTTGGACAATTTGACGCTTGACATCTGCTTCAGACGATCTGACGACTGAGATTTACTTCGGATGATTCGATGATCGAGAATTTATTTCGGCTCTTCGACTCTCCGGGCTTCGAGAATTTCAAATCTTAAACTGAAACTCTCGAAGTGATTTCTCCGGAGGTCACGATCCGTCGCCACGTATCCCTCTGGATATGATGGTTGATATTTACTTCGGCTCTCCAACTTTCCAGACTTTGGATATTTCAAATCTCAAACTAAGAACCCTCGAAGTGATTTTTTCGGAGTTCACGATTCGTCGGCACGTATCCATCTGGATCTGACGGTTGAAATTTACTTCGAATCTTTGGCTCTCCAGACTTCGGGTATTTCAAATCTCAAACTAAAACTCTTGAAGTGAGATTTTTTTGGAGCGTAACCTCCTCACATATTTAGACCCAAAACAAATGATGTTTATTTGATCAATATCTTAGATCAACAACTCGATCTGTCTGCGATGCAACTTTACCTTGTATTAAATCCAACGACTCTCCATATTTTCTTATCCTATCCTTCCACTTAATTTGATCCAATGGTCGTTGTTGCTCTTCCCCCTAAGTTTTTGATCTCTCTGACTTAAAAGGTTTTCTAAGTGTTCAAGGATCTCGACCTTTGCTCCTCCTGCAAGTCTGTCTTTTCGACCTCGTCTGCACTTCTAGAAACCGCTATCTCTTCTGAGCTTTCTCGTCTTCTGCTCTCTCTAGGTTTGGTTCGCTGATGTTCTTGCCATCAATGACAAGCACACTCTTCCTGTAAAACATGCCAACAATTGTTTTCGGTAGTATGGTTTTCATTAGACCGAAACTCGCAGGTGATTGGTAAACTCACCACCGCCATATTTCAAGGATCCATGAGAGGCGATTAGTCCCTTTTCACGATACACAGGGGAGCATTGACTACTTGCAATTTCATGCAACAATATCCCCCTCAACGTGAGTCGAGTGTGTATCAAACTCGTGACCTCTAGCTCTGATACCATTTTTTGGTAGTACGACTGTCGTTAGACCAAAACCCGCAGGTGATTGGTAAACTCACCACTGCCATATTTCAAGGATCCATGAGAGGCAATTAGTCCCTTGTCACGATACACCAGGGAGCGCTGACTACTTGCAATTTCGTGCAACGGTTGATTCATTATATGTCAATATTATGCATTGTGACTCTACAAAGGAAATTTGGGACAAACTTCAAAATTTTACGAAGGAAATGCCAAAGTCAAGGGGGCCAAGATTTAAACTTGTAGAGTGTTGAATTTTTATATGAGATAATATTGTACATGAGATGATGTGATGGATTCTATATGATGTATATTATATTCATGATTGGTTCGGTATTACGATGATGAATGTGCCAAATATATAAAGAACCTAAAGGCACATATGGTGACCATCCATGAAAGGATGTGTCTCTAATAATTATAATAACTATTATTATTATTATTAATATTGTTTATAATTAATAATTATATTATTAATTATTAATCTGGGAGAATGTCTTCCCGATGTTGTCCAAACATCAAGACTCCCTCTCAACGAGGGAGACATTCTGCACCTCAAGTACCTTGAGTCCATAAGACTACAGCTGGGCCATTCTCCTCAGTCAAATTAGCATGACCACTCTGGAGATTGTGTCCCCGATGCTTATAACTTTAACACTCCTTATCAGCTAGGTAGACATTCTGCATCACGCCAAGATTCTTGATTTCGAACTCTGAGGCCAACTTCCTCTTACATTTGTCAATGAGTCTCTGATGTAATAATATCTAGCATGCACTTAGTTGATGTATACTTCTCCCACATAGCACCCAGTTGATGTATACTTCTCCCACATAGCACCTCGGGTCTCCAACGATCCTTTTCAAGTCACATGATCAAGGATAGAGACCACACCTGGGTCATTCTTCTTAGCCAAGTCAACATGGCCATCTGAGAAGAATGCCCGATGCTAATACACAGAGAACAACAACACCCTGGTCCATTCACCATTATCCAAATCAACATGGCTAATCCTATGAGTGAATGTATCATCCTCCTCAACCAATTCAGCATGGCCCCTCTGGGAGGATGTCTTCCCAATGTTAATAGTTGGATAACATCAATGCCCTGGGACATTCACCACTAGCCAAGTCATCATGGCTAATCATGTGAGTGAATGTATCATTCTCCTCAGTCAAATCGGCATGACCCCTCTGGGAGAATGTCTGCATGATGAAGCCACCTGGAGAAACATCATCACCTCGATTCATTTCCACTCCTTGTCAAATCAACATGACTAACGAGAAAGACTACACCTAGGCCATTCATCACTAGCCAAATCATCATGACTAATCCTATAAGTGAATGTATCATTCTCCTCAGTCAAATCATCATGACCCCTATGGGAGAATGTCTGACTGATGCTACTCATATTTGGATGTGTACTGGAGCTTCACAACTCCCTTTTGCATCATGTCTTGGATGAAGTCCTACAAAAAACTTCTGAAGCCAAACTGCTTCATGACTTACAATACTGGTTTCTATATACTTTACCTTTGCTTGTACTGAGTGCCACTAATGTCTTGTCCCTGCTCAACCATGAGATCATAGTGATCCCATACTGAAACAACATCCGAAAATACTCTTCCGATCCAATGCACTTCCTGCCCAGTCAGAGTCTGTATGCTCCCTCTGAAGCTTGACTCCCTTTGAGGATATATAGTCTTCGAAGTCATCTGCTCCCTCTGCATGTGTTGAACTCCTCTTCTTCTTCATTACATGGATGTGCACAAATCTATGTCTGGATAGTCTTCTTCATGTTGCTTCCTACGACTGTCATTCTTGCTCCCTCTTAGAGCTATTACTTGTGACCTGCCTGGAACAAGAAACAAGAACAACAAAAAATTATCTCTTTAGTAAACTCTATAACATCACTAAGTAATTACACTCAAAAAATTTCAACTACTTAGAAACTTCGGTCTCTTCCTTAGATAACTTCCCACGTGTGAGAGAGAAAAAATGTGTGTCTATTGTTGTGTCTTTCAAGTCTCTTTTTATAGTAATATCAAATTGATCCAAAGAGACATGTCTCTTTGAAAATTAAATTAAATTTTCTTTTTTATAAATAGTTGGAGAATACCTCCTGTAACTTCCCAAATATTAATTTTGTTATAATCCATCCACATAGTTTTGAATTTTAAATTGTTCCTCCATAATTCATGCAATTCTTTGCATAAATATAGGTAGAGGTAAATATGCAGTACATTCTTCATATTTAGGTAATGAGACATTTTTACTAGAAATTACTTCCCACCATAATTTATGGAATTCTTTCTATAATTTAGCTACGAGTAAAAGGTTATCTAGGTAATTAGACATTTTTACTAGAAATTAATGCCCACCATAATTTATGGAATTCTTTCTATAATTTAAGTAGGAGTAAAAGGTAAATATGTTATACATAGAGATTGTAACAACCCCATAAATTTTAACACTCCCAACATTTTACTCTACTCTCATTTTCTTGGGCCCTCCTGTGAGGGAGTCAAGCCCAGTCCCGCATTGATACCATGTTGAATTTTTATATGAGATAATATGAGATAATATTGTATATGAGATGATGTGATAGATTCTATATGATGTATATGAGATTCATGATTGGTTCGGTATTACGATGATGAATGTGCCAAATATATAAAGAACCTAAAGGCACATATGGTGACCATCCATGAAAGGATGCGTCTCTAATAATTATAATAACTATTTATTATTGTTGTTATTATTATTATTATTATTATTAATAATATTATTAATAATTAACAATTATATTATTAATTATTAATCTGGGAGAATGTCTTCCCGATTTTGTCCAAACATCAACATAGAGGTCAATTTGAACAACTGAAAATGAAGGAAGATGAAGATATTGCAACTTATTTTCAGCGAGTTGATGAAATGGTGAACGCTAAGAAAGGATTAGAAGAAGAAATTAAATGTTTGTGATTGTTCAAAAGGTACTAAGGACCCTTCCAATGATATTTGATCCTAAGATTTTAGCCCTAGAAGAAAGAGAAGATCTTGCTACGTTGAGCATGGACAAGCTACATGGAAGACTTACAACTTATGAAATGCGAATAGAACATGATAATCCATCCAGAAGCGAAGCAACTTTCAAAGCATCCAAGAAGACATTAAATAACAAGCAAAAGTCAAAGTCAAGATCCTGCTACAACGATGATTCAGACGAAGATGAAGAAATGGCCAACTTCATGAGGAGGTTGAAGAAAGGAACTGGAAAGTACATATGTAAGATTCCTTTAAAGTGATTTAATTGGGGTAAAACTGGTCATTTTTCTTCTAAATGTCCTTATTCTAAGAATTCAAATAACGATGAAGAAGAAGTTCCCAAGAAAGGAAAGGAATATCAAAATGGAAACAAGAAAAAAAATAAAAGAAAAGTCTTCAAGAAAAGTCTCTACTCAATGTTACACATCAAAATTACACGCTTGCATAATGTGTCACATGTAGCGCAAACGTCGTGTTCAAAGTGTTGCATGTGGTGCAAACGTCACATCCTAAGTGTTTCAAGTGTCGTAAGTGTTGCAACTAAACTGTCACACATGTCGTAACATACTTCATACACTCTCTGTAGGTGTCACAACTCAATCGACACCATATAAACACTTGCCATAACCCCTAAATCATGTTGGAAGGAAAAACCCCATCATTTGGCAGTCAAAACATACGATTTTGACCATTCTTGGACATTTAAGAAGACATGCGCTCTCCTTCTTATGACTTGGGAGTGTCGCTACTCCCTACACCATGTTAAGGGGGGGTCATGGCGCCCTGTCTTCATATTTATGGGGGAGCCATTATTGGTTGAGGGAATCAAGGTGAATCCCACCTTCTTCTAAGGGACAACTCTGAATGTTGGGGTTTGTTTGGCTCGAGTCTTACTCCATGGCTCTATCTAAGGAAAAAAATCATAATCTATGAAGCCATATCCTCAACAAATTCCAAAAATACTCAAGGTGGTTGAGCCTCTCAAAGCCTATAAATTGGAGGCATTTCCATGGTGAAAGGGGGGAAAGAAATTAAAAAAGCATCACTATTTTGTTCTTGGTCCATTTGTGCAAGGGTTTGGACGAGGCGATCTTGGAAAGGCTACTGCAACATCAATCGTGGTCTGTAAGTATTCACTTTTGGGTTATCATTGAATATACTTGGTGTTGGGTTACGAAAAAGGTATACATATCTTCCTTTTTCCCATTGTTCATGATATGATTTTGATTGATTCTTCAAATAGTTAGGGATAAATAGGAAATAACATGATTAATATGTCTCTTAGGGTTGTTATTGAAGTTTTATTAAATATATTTTAAATTACGATTGGAATGGTTTGATTTTGTTGCAGAATTGGATAAATAACTGTCAAAGATAACCAAAGAGATTTTGGCTATGCGCAAGCTATTGGAGGTTGAAGACTTTTTAAGCGCAAAGCAATTTTGAAGATAATGTATTTTCTTTATTGTAATTTTATAATAGTAAATCAATCCTGAGGATCGTTTGATCCTCAGGATAGCTTGATTTACCCAGAGTATTGTAATATATAAGAGGGTAATAGATCCAGAAAAAGGAGGAAAAAACACATTCAAGCATTTAGATTCAGAATTGTTCTGCGCAAGCAGTTTTTGTAAATGTTTTACCAGCTATGGAATCAATGAAAGTTTTGAGTGTTTCTACCATTTCTGTGTTCTGATTTTCTCGTAGCAGTACTTCTGAAGACCGAGGGCCCAGTCTGAAGGAGCTACTGTCTCATTCTGTAATTGTATTAGTTTGAAGTTTGATTTCTATTTTGTGATTCAGATCTCTTTTACAATAGCCAAGGATAAATGCATAAGTGTGTTAATGTTTTTATGATTCTTTGCGTATAGAAGACATACATTTCCCTCAAGTATTAATGATTGTCGTTATGATTTCCATTTCTGAAGTTATTGCTTGACAGTTCCTCACATTTTCATCCGTGGTGTTCCTTTTCCTTCGATTTACGATTGTTGTTCCTTTCGGTTAAAGTTACAATAGTTGTTTCATTCGGTAAAAGTTACAATAGTTGTTCCTTTCGGTAAAAGTTACATTTGTTATCCCTTCCGACTAGATTACAATTGTTGTTTCTTTCTGTAAGATAGAGTAATTCGTTATTTCCTTTCTAGTAATCATAATTAATAATTGATAGTTAATTTTGCAAGTCCTTACTTAGATTCAATTACTGCTTCTTAGTTAAGTGAATTCAATAGATTAATTAGTTCCTTTCCATTTTACAACATCTTAGTAATTAGATTTCAATTCTATTAGTTCTTAGAATCTTTGGTGAACGTTTGAGGAACTTGATTGTTGATGAACTCGGATTTGGTTTAGCTACACGATTTTAGGCTACCTGCATAGACTTTGTTGATATTCTTGAGATAAAAGACGAATCTCCGTGTTGATATATTAATGTTAAACTAAGGTTGTTTTTAGGACATCTTTAGACACCAACACTTGGCCTATTTCCTTCAAGCTTGTGTATTCTTGCATATGCTTGTCTACTGTTACTTTATCATAGATGAATTTGTTTTACCTAATCAAATAGAGTAGGAGATAGTTTTTGGTATTTGCTTCCCATTGCAGGTATCAAGTTGCACCAAGATATTTGAATATCAAGCTCACGGGTTGGAAGCAATGAGGACAAACTTCGTAAAAAGGTACATCACGCCCTTGTTAGAAAAATAGGATCGTGGAGCAATAATATAAAACAAATTTGGAAATAAAACGCAAAAGATACAAAATACAATAGAGACACATATATACATTGTTCACCCAGTGTGGGCTATGTCCAGCAGAGAAATTGCCAGGTCCTTCCTTTATTATTATCGAGCAAATGAAGGGATACAACCTACAACACACTCGTTGTAACTTCCTCTTCTTTCTCTCACAGTTTCCTCACTCAGAATACAATATTCACAATGATACATAGCTACAATACATTTCCCTCATAAAAGAGAGTTTCCTTCTAAGGAAAAAAACCCTAACATAACTTCTACCGTCAGATCTGCGACCTTATAATGAACGGTCCAGATTTACTATGAAATTACAATATACATTTACAAGGAAATTTTTCCTTCGAGGGCTTCACCCCCGAACCCCCATCATGGAACGTTGTCCCTCGAACCCCTGTCGAGGGCCCTCTTTCCCCCGGACCCCACAGGGGGGGCAAGCCCCCCCTACACTCCCATGCGTGGACGAGTGTACATTCTTTCGGGGTGTAAAGTATCCATGGGGTATAAACATGACTGAAAACAAAGGCCTCTGAATCAGGAAGATAATCAGGCTCCACAACCAACAACCCTTTATCCCTCTCTCTTTATGATTAGTTAAAATGAGTTTAAAAGGATATTAGTGTCCACTTGTAGTGTTTTTGTCTTGGTATAGAGGTCTGGTAATCCAAGGGAAGTTTCACCTGTCCGCAGGGGAAATATTCTATAATATAAATTGGCAACTCCACTAGTGATCGACTTTGACTAGTCTTTCCTTGGATTGTCCAAATCCTTTGCCTATTATTAGATCTTGATTGGTGTTTTATTATGAATCAATTCCATCTTTGCTCTTGTTTATTGAAAGCTTCACCGAGTCATTGACTAGATCTTTTTGAGTTTTTAGCCTTTTGCAACACTTTTTTCAACTTTCTCATAACTGGCCCTCCACTAAAGTGAGCACCAAAGTGCCATTGTCAGACTGGCACTCCCCAACAGTCTTATATGGATCGACACTCTATCCTATCTCCTTGAAGACAATAGTACCACCCTCTCCTTTTTATGAGAATCTTTAGGTTTTCCAAGTTCTATTCAGTTTTGTTTATCAGAGGTTTTTAACCCATAAGTCCTTCATTTTTTTTTGCTTTTCTTGGTTCAAAGAACTGTTATTCATATTTGTTGAGCTTGTAAATTCCTTCTCAATTGCGAGATTTGTTTATTTTACCTTTCATTGGTTTAATCCTTGTTTCACAAGATCATCAATTATTTTCCTGATTGGAAGATTCTACAAGGGTTTGTTGGTCACTGAGTTCCTTATCAGTCTTGCTTTGATTGAACGAATTGAAACTCAATTGCTTTCCACAACCTAGCTTTGATATTGTTTCTTGCTGCTCAATTTTCAAAAGTTGTTTCGTGTGGTTTTCTTGATTTATTTTATCTTTGTTTGAGGGAGTTTGTTTCTTTTTTATTTCCTTTGAGGGTATCTTTGTTTGGATAGTCTTTTGACTCCTGTTCTCTGTCATTTTTAATGGCGAACTATTTCATTGTGATTGAAAGAAAGAAGCATTAGAATCACGTCTTGCATCTTAAATTCAAACAAAGAAAATTTGAAGGACTTTGTATGCATTGGTTTTGGTAACTTGAAAGGTTTTCTTTTGATAATTTGGTAAATGTGTGTGGATTCGTTTTTGGAACAAATTGCATAAATTTTTTGCATTCTTTTGAGTGTTTGTTAGTGATACAAAAGAAAGAAAATATTCCCCTTCCCATAGTTAGAATTTCATCGAAAAGAAAATTGCATCGCATTCTTTTTCTTTATTTTTGGAGTTGAGTCTCAAAAAAATCATTAGTTTCACTATCATTCACCCTTGAGTAACGAACAACTATAAAAACAAACACTGATTAAAAGTGATCTAGCAACTTTTCTTTTAAGGCTTGTGCGCCAACATTAGACTAGGTTTAGATCTTCAGAAGAAGCTACGAGGTTAACTCTCCAAAGCATTAAAGACAAACATAGAATCTTGCGATAGGGAGAGAAAATCCTATTTTCGTATAAGCATAGTTGGAATCCCCCTCTCACACAGGGTTTAAACATGAGGTCATGTGCGGGAGAGAAACGAAGATTTCCCCTTCGAGGCTCAACCAATCGTATAGGAATGATTGTATATTCGGGGTTCTTCCTAAGAATCAGTTGTTTTCTATTGGTCTTGGAGCTTCGTGAATCCTGAATTTGTTTGGGGTTCTAAGGAGTTTACCGGTCCACTTGTCTTCAGTTCTCTTGAAGGATTTTAGACTTGATATCCTGCCCATACGTTCAGACCCGACTGTCAACTGTACTAGCCCAGAGGCTGACTGCGAGTTGGTAAACTTAGTGGCCATATTACTTAGGGTCTATACATAAGGTGATGATGAAGGGTAATATTTGTTGTACCTCGGTTAGACATTGGTCAAACTCACTCGGGATCCTTGGAGGGTAACCCACGGATAAAACCGTGAGGGAACTTGCACCAAGGTGTAAGTCTGTTAAGAAGGTCACCAATGTAACTAATCCACCCGCTCAATCCCAACCCCTTCTCACTTTGTTTCTGCAATGTTGGATTTCATCACCAACTAGTAAGTTCATTGTGATAAGATATTAGTTTGCTTGTTCATCTTTTCATATTTTTAGCGAGCATTGTTTATTATCCATAGTTGTCCTTAAGAATTGGTATTGTGGATGATAAAGGTCTTCACTGATCATGCAGGATGCAAGGGTTTCCTCCAGAAGGTTATGAACCGATACCTCCCAATTCACCTGAAGACACTTTTCGTGGAGAAGTTGTTGAAAAAGAAAACCATTCTGAGACTAGGAGTGCTTCTACTCCTTCAATTGAACATCCCGAGGGAGAAATTGTAATAGTTTAGGAAGGTGTTGTTTCTCCTGTAAACCCACCATTGACCAACCTTCTTGATACACTTCTTGTCTAAGTAGATTCTTTAGGGAATATCATACCTAAAGATTATCCCATATTACTGTCAAGGCCATATGAAGAAGTTAATATGGAATCAAAGCAACTCAATACAAGTGAATTATATACAACCCATGCATGTACTACTCGAATTGTAGATCCAAATCAACCTCTTGTTTGTCCTATATGGAAAACTCCATCGGGCCATGATCTTTATGAAAAATTCAATTTGCATCGACCATTTTATGCCCCTCCACATACACCTATCGTTACTAATGCAGGTATAGAACCATTGAGTCATTTCCTTGGTCATACTGCAGGACCAACGCATAACACTGCTACCACTTCATGTCAAATATTGAATGGTACATGTCTTGTCCTTCCTAGTCATTTACAAAGCACTTTGACG
Source organism: Picea sitchensis (assembly GCA_010110895.2). NCBI lineage: Eukaryota > Viridiplantae > Streptophyta > Pinopsida > Pinales > Pinaceae > Picea > Picea sitchensis. The sequence goes on along the minus strand of SNQJ01S0017650.1, from coordinate 26,118 downwards.
GTTAGACCAATGATGCCTATTCAAGCAACAATTTCATTCACAACATATAATCTTGTTGGGACACGTTCCCATCTTAGAATGAAAAACCCTATCATACCACAAAT
>SNQJ01S0017650.1:0-23432 GCA_010110895.2 Picea sitchensis | reverse complement strand
TGACATCAATCAATCAAACCATTGGCATCAATGACAACATGATCCTAAGAACTTCATGAATGTTCACTTAGACAGAGTAGTCCATGCATCCTATGACTTGTAAAAAAAACGTTTCTTCAGCAAGTGGCCAGTAATTAGACCAGCCCCTCACCAAAATTTTAAAGAGTAATCCTAAGAGTCAAATAAGCTCATGGAAACACCAACAATCGAATTGAAAGATGAAATCAATATGTACAAGTAGATAGCAGGACTGAAATCATAAATCAAATTCATGAAAAATAAAATCAAACTAAAAGGAATCTAAAGCTAAACTATTCATCAAAAAGGAAAGAAAATTGACTGAAAAATAACAAGAAAACCCAACAACAAGTAACAAATCTGGTGCAAAAACAAAGAGAGTGTTTTCAGTCAAAACTCAAAAAATAAACCAAGGGAAATAACCAATCAAGAAAAGGTAATCATTCAACATCGAACTCAATAGAATAAATTCCCAGAGTAGAGATCTCAAATGAAGGACAAAGCAAATAACAAGAATTGATGATCTGGTGTAAAAGATTTTCAATACAATTCTCCAATCCATTTGCCCCATGCAATTTCTTTCATTCAATGATACCAAACAAGTATATGGGAATCTGGAAAAATGGGTTAATGGAAAATTCATTCAAAATAAATTTTTAAGAGCCAAATACATGAAATATTTCATAAACCAAACGCTCTCAAGATTTCTTGACATAAGCACTTCTTCTGCAATTTTAAAAACATTGAATCTTCCAATAACATAAAATATATTTCTAAACAAAGTGTCATTTTCTCTTTTCTATAAAAAAATAATCATTAGCCACACAGACCCAAATAATTCAATCTAATAAAGAAAAGAGAACAATCACAATTATGAAGGTCATCAAAATAGTCATGAAAAGGACTCCAAATATCAACTAGATCAAAAAAATGTAAATATGTGAGTAAATAAATGAAAATATATTTCTGATCAGTTATTGAGTTGGTGACAATCTTAGTTTATCAATCAAAATATGTCACAAAGGAATCTTAAGCATCCAATTTTGGTTGACACTTCCTTAAGTTGCCTTTTGTTTCAAGAGAAAAATCCCAAGTTGTTGATTACATAAGCCATTTCCCAACCGCCATGACCCCAACATGTTTATCCTTCTGATGTAGGAATAGACTGCTTTTGAGTTCAAGGCATGTTGAAGAGTGTGGGGGCTCAATAGATTGATGGGTTACAACCTGCAATGAATTCACACCTTGAATATTATTACCATGGCTAAAATGAAAACAAATGTTGAAAACTCATAATTTGAATCTTAGAAGTTACCTTGATATATTCCATAAAGATACTTACAAATCTCAAACATTTGAATTGTTTAAATACAATATAAGCGTGTAATTCTCAGTCATGATAAAATTTAGACGACTCAAGAATGTGACCATAACGAGTGACCCAAAATGATCAAACTCAAAAGATGAAAAGACTTTGTTGAAGAAAACATCAGGTCTGAAAATCCATTGAATTGACAGTGTTAAGTTGAGTCTTTGATTACTTAGTGAGTTTGGGAACATAAAGGTTGGTTCCCAAGTAATTTTCTTAAGAAGATATCAACAAAATATTTAAATGACCATGCTGTCTAGAATTGTCAAAAAATGCATCTAGACAGTGTGAATGAATATCTCTTGCTGCTGTGTATGAGAGGAAACTTGGGTGAAGAGAGTTGTAAGATAATAGATGAAAATACTCCTTTAAAAACAAACTGAACAAAGAATAATATATGTGCATCCAATGATCAAACATTGAAACTAAACGTGCTAATAGAAAATAAGTAAAAATAGATAAAAAAAAAAAATCAGCAAAGTTCATTATGCTAAAAGGTTTATACACAAAAATCATATTGGATGAAAGTAGTTGAAGAATAGAATCAATGGGAAAGAAACCATTTGGACAAATCCAAAACGAAAGAAAAAATAATATTCTAAAGAAATTCTGAGGAGTTGGAGTGGCTTGAATTTCATATGGGCATATTTTGTAATACTCATAATTTAATATTGATATGTATGGGACACCAAGATCAACACTCATAATCAATTTCATTAAGCAAAATATTTCGGTTGGAATCATATTCATACGATGATTGAATATATTTGAATGCTCATTTTCATCCCAAGAGAAACTAAACAATATCTCCATTTTAACATATTCCACTTGTAAGATGAAAACATGATTGGACAAGATTTGACATGATGATCATGCATGAAATTAGTGATCTAAAAATTACCCAATAGACGGAAGAAATTTGAGAATAAAATGAAGTAAAATTTTCCCCATATCAAAATTAAATTGAAAAATCCAATCAAGGGAAAATTAGTGGTGAAGCCTTCCATTTCTCTCCATTGAGCTATTGAGAATCCAATTATTGATAATCCAAGAGTACTGAAAAGAAAATGAAAACATAAAAGTAATTAAAAACTAGAAAGAAAAACTAAACTATGCAAAGAAAAACACTAGTCTATCTACTCTACTCCTTTCCTACACTATTAATGGATAAAAAATGAGCTATGTAAAATCATAATGCCAATGTAGACATTCGAGTAATCTGAAGCCGAGGAAGATATGTTCAAGACAAAAGATTAGTGACGGAGCTTGGAATAAGAATTGACTAAAAGTAGGAAAAAATAACTCATGATAAACTCTATTCACCATATTAAATATATGATAATGATAATTCATGAGAAATCATTCCAATTAATATCTCCCCAACCATGCTTCAATTCTATCGTAAAAACTTGCACTTCTATCATAGAATTGATGGAAAGTAGCATACCAAATGTGAATCGTGCATAGAGTTTGTATAGAGTGTGCTTGGTGAGAGAATCTATGTGCTAACAAAGTTGTTTATCCCTGAAGAAAAACCAAAAGAATGAGGGCCTGACTTAACCATCAACATAGACTGAACTGCCTCATTATCTTGGCAAACCTCCCTGGACTCACACTTCAAGTAACCAACTACTTGAGATACAATAGTGAGATCATATGATATACATGGGTTAGGACCAACCATGGTATGAGAGATAATTTTGAAACAATGGTGAGATCCACTAGTATTAACAATATTCAACAAAGGTATACTTGAACAAGGAGATTCATTATTTATCAAAAATGAAGAAGAAAAAAAGAAGACATCCTTTTATACACATTTTCTACATAATCCTCTTCATCCCATGAAAAACGCTGATAAGGATTGGCTATAATTAGTTCATGGGAAGAGGCCTTATCCTCTCTAACTTTCAAATGCGCATCACCGCCATCAAGTACTTCAACAAGGGTCAGACCCATTAAGTCTATTTGAATAGGACCATGAGTATCTCCCTGCAAAGTTAAATGATTAAAGAGATCGAGATATGGATAGAAATAAGTGGAAGAATTCAAAGAATGAAAATCTTTTCTAGAACAAGAGGTATTTTCATATATTGACTCCCTAAATGGTAGTTCCTCCTCTTTAAAAACATCGTTGGATGATTGTGAGTCAGTGGGCTCCACACTAGGCATGGTTTTACAATCAACATGTTCTTTCTAAAGACAGTTTTTTTTCTTGTAAATAAGAAGTGGGTTGTTGTGTTACAAGAGGAATCTCTTGTATGTTTATTTATTCTCCTTGAGTGAAAAAATCAACGTGGATGTCTTGCTCCTGCACAACATGAGGATTCAAAATATCTTCCAAAGCATATTCACGGTTAGAAGAGAGGAACAAATTACAAGAATCGTTAGAACAAGAATTTTCAATAAATGATCCATCAACAATATGAAAACATTATAGCTCTATGTCAGTTATACAAGGAGAATTTGTAACAACAGGACAATCCAAATCAAGAGGAACTAATTCCAAACTATCCATGGGTGAGGAAAGTTTCATTTCATGAATGTATATAACTTTTTTATTAACAAAATGATCAACATTCAAGTTTTTCCCCATAGCTTCCTCTTCCATACCTTGTGATGGAAAAGATGAGATATGATAATGAGAGCTTGACAAAACCATTGGTGTGACCTGAAGTGTCCCATTATCAACATGAAAATCCTTCTCTTGGGCAGCTATAGAAAAATCTAATCTTGAAGTTACAACACAAGAGGTCTCCTTTTCGTCACAAGGAAGGTAAGGGGGAATGGAGTGGTGGGAGGATACATAGGTTTATTCCAGAAAATAATTTTCTATCTGATCTATATCCCCCATAGTAAAGAAAGAGCCAAACATATGAAGTCCATCCAAACCATACACATTTTCAACATTTTTATTTAAATCTAAATCAACATGTAAAAGAACATTAGAACATAATTTAGATTCTTCATCCACTGACTCATATGTTTCACTACCAAGAGAAACTAAACATGAAAACAAATCATTGTTAGAGGGCCTATATTCCAAAGGAAATCTTTAGCAAAGATGGCTAAATATGATAACAAAATCTTTAAGAGATTCATCCTCATTCTTCTTCAATTCTAATATCTCTGCACACAAATTATCACAACAATAACTCTCAAAAGAATGCAAAAATTCACGCATAAATTGTTCCCATGTGTGAATAGAGGCAGTCGGAAAGGTCTCGCACCAACTCTTGACCCATCTTGCAAAGGTGAGGGTGCATAACCTGCAAATGATATTTCTATCAATAATATTGTGAGAACCACAAAATTTCTAGAAATTAAAAGCATGTTCAGATGCATAGATTTCATCCTCGCCATCAAATCTAAGTTGTGACAAGAAATGTAAAATATTTCTATGAGGTTTTGGAGGTATAGTACCAAAACAACACCTCCATAAAGGGATATGGGATGGAGCCATTAGTAAAATAAAACAAAAAATCAATGCAAATGACTCCACAGGCTCAACTTGTCATCTGACCCTCCTTCTAGTGCCATTTCTGTTGACGGGCCAGAATGACCCGTTCAATCATATGAGGGAGAACGCCCGATGGAAGGTCCCAATCAGACCTACTATTGTTTGGAATAGAGTTTCCTGCGAGTTTATGGGACTCTCTATTGCTCATAATTAAAAGAATAAAAAGGGGAAAGACAACAGAATGCCCCCCAAAGCATTCTGACTAATTCTAATGCTAATCTAACTAAAAAAAACTAATCTAATCTAACTAATTCTAACCTATCCCGAGAGCAAAGCTAATAGATGAGTACAGTGAAAGGTAATATCTAGAAAACAAAAACAATCCATGACAACCCAGACATGTTAGCACAATAATATTGTAGAAATAATCTCAAATAGTTGAAAATAAAATATTTAACATCATTCCTGCACCCATAATAAATCACAATACTAAATGATTCTAGATACTAAGCACAAAAATAGTTAATCTGATCAAATACCCAGAAAACATAAAACATAAATAAAGGTGTATAATAGTCCCACGAGCACTTGCATACAATTATGACTTCAAAATGCCTCCTCCTCTTTATTACTCATAGGCAAAAGTACCATCTTTTGTTACAAAGGGAAAAAGTCATGATACATTAAACTAGGTCCCTTTTATAGAACAAGAGAGAGACTCTTTAGTTCTCATGACCATTCTTTTCGTTTTTCCTTAATTTTGTCTTTTTTATATTTCAAATTTCTATGGAATTTTGAAAATGCAGATGTGGGAGTTACAAATGGGAGCTGAAGAGACTCTTGAGTGGTTACATTCTCCCTATGATAGTTTACCAATGATATCTATTTAAATTTATTATCCACTTTGCCTGTTGGGTCGTTTTCTGAATTTCTTGTGTTGTTGTGGGCGTTTTTGGATATGATATGTTGACTAATATTAGTTTGTCATGTTCTCCTCTGTCTCATATTTCCGTTGATCTATTTCTGGCTCAATTTCGTTGTCAGTATCTTAAGATAAGATTGTTGAAGTTTTCATGTCCGATTCTTCATATGAATTCAGGTTATGCCTGTGTTTTGCATTTTTGAGCAATTTACACTCTCATTCTTCCCACATTTTCTATGCCATCTTGTTCTTCTCTTCTCTATATTTCTATTGATCTATCCTGGGCTTTATTTCGTTACTCGTAGCCCCAAATATGACTGCTTGAAGTTGGTATGGCCATTNCCCCCCCCCCCAAAAAAAAATCCATGGTTGTCAGTTTTCTATATGTTCTGATGTCTTATATCAATTTTTTGGCTTAGAGACCCATACCATTGCACTCCTCTATTCGATATCTTTCCAAGGAGGTATCACGGGCCTCATTCCGACATTTGTAGCAAATGTTATGGTTGTTTAAAATTTCTCATTGAACAACCATTGACTAGGCCCGTGGGTTAATCTGGACCATTACTTCTTGAACTTGCAAAAGAGAAAACCCATGAGATCAATGGTTTTGGTCAAGTGTCCATTAGACCTTGAAAATAGCATAGTTTTTGTGTTCATAACTTTACATCGGAGTCTTTCTAACTCCTATGACATTCCCATCCCGATTCATCAACTTCGAGAGTGAGATATATTCATTCAATAGATATAGAATCAATCCCCACAGTCCATCGGAAGAGCCATTTCACGGCCTATTCCAACGCGCCAGTGCAAATATATAGAAGAAAAGAATAGAGGAACATTCCTTCTTCGATTCTCATGCTGAAGGTTAAAGCACAAAAAAAGTGATGACGTGTAGTCAGAGCTAATCATTCAACATCCAGAAAATTTGTGAAGTTTCATAGTATCGACGAGAGGTATCAAGGAATATTACCTCATAGCTTCGTTTTTCATGTGAAAGATCTGGATCATCCTTTTAGTGATGATCAACGATCACGATTAAAATTCATTCAGAGTCTGAAGGAGATCGTTCAGAGTGTTAACTCTGACCATCAAAATTTATAACCCAAATACTGTTGCACGAAAAACATCCGACGGTTCACTCAGGGAAAAGATCGATGACTCAAAAGGGTTTCACTTTAGAAATATTCTTGATTTTTAAGCTTGCGAAACTTTGCAAAGTAATAAGCCCATGGTTCGTATGTTTGTTTCTTGGAAGGAAAAGGGGCTTAGCTTCAAAAGAGCTTGTGTAGTTCACAAAAGAATTCAACTGCGAACAATATTGGTATGTGAAAGAAGAAGACAAGGATTCAATCTGACGCAAAAAAGGAACATTCCCTAACTAAGAAACATAAATAAATATCTGTATTGTGGGTACTTTAGCCGTAAGGCTATCAAATCCAAGAACAAATGAAGGTCGTCAATCGAGTAGTGAGTGAAATGTAATCCCAACCATTCATCAGGGGAGGGACATCAGAGTGAGTTGTGATATTAGGAGTAGATGTAATCCAATGGAGAAGGACTCCGAAAATGAAGAGTGTGAATGCCAAGGACGATGAATTTCCAACATCATTGTCGAAGTATGTGATTGGAAGGCTGGGAAGAAGAGTTAGGACAAATCCCAACCATGATGCGAATAGGTGGTGGGTGCCACATCAACGTTAGTGCCACGTCCGATGACAGAGGAGAGTGTGAGCCGCATGGATGCCACATGGGAGTGGGAAGAAAAGGTGAGATTTGTCTTTGGAAAATTTAGGAGGCCATAACTTTCAATCCGAAACTCATATTTAAGAATGGTTACATTTGTTGGAAAGTTATCGATGCGAAAAATCCAACTATGAGATATGGTTAGAGGAAATAATAGAGGAAAATAAGGAGAAAACCCAATAGGCCTTGGGCCTAGGTTTCAGGAAAGAGGGAAGTCCAAAAGAAGAATCTGGTAGAGATCAATCCGAAGAGGCTTGGGGACAGGCCTGTAGGAAAGGTGGATCCAATAGCCTTGGAAGTTTAGGACCTCAGGGAAAGAGGAAAATGGGAAGCTCGGTAAGGATAAAATTCAAGGTTCTAGAAAAGGATCAACAAATTTCCCACAAGCCTCTCAATGATGGAGTGGTCATGCAAACAAAGTGGCTTTGCAAACCTTTTCCTACAAAAATAAAGAATGAGATCAGCTATGAAATCAAGGAAGACTAGATAATACAATAAACAATATATTCCCTTCCTTTAAACCAACTTATGAAAGAGTGTTAGGATTAATGAAAAATAGTGTGATGATTGTAGGTGAGTGTATTAAGATTACATATGCTAATTCAAAATAGAAGAGTAGGATCCATATGCGAGAACACATAGTATGAAGTCATGCAACATAACATGTTAGAAATATGATGCAAATTTTGAATTAGGCGATCAACAAATAAGCATCCACAACCTCATCCAAGACATGAAATAGAACATCAAGCCGTGCAGCCAAATAGGATCATCAAGCACTTTGAAATCAAAAAAAGGTATGAAGACAACATTTCAAGTCCATCATACAAATGTCAACAAATATAACCTTCCAATAAGCATTATGAAGACATTTGAAATCATCAGATTGGGAGGAATAGTCAACACCCATCAAAGACAATCATCCATCGAGATAAAACCATCAACTCCTTCAAAGTAGGCAAAGGGATAACATTAGGTTCAAGCGATATAGGATTAGGAAATAGGGTTGAAATTTTAGTAGGAGGGCCGTTTCCTTTCGCTTGTATAGGCAAAAGTAAAGGTGGGTTGTTGCGTCCACAATAGCTCCTCAGGGTCAAACTGGTTACCCTCCAGGTCACACTACCTATCCTGCTTAGGGTCCAACTAGTTACCCTCCTCAGGGTCAATTTGGTTTTCCCTCATCTTTTACCCAAGTACCTCAACAAACGAATCCCTCTTTTACTTGCCAAAATCCTCAACAACCATATATGGGAGGACCTTCTAGATACAATTACCCTCAACATCTTGTTTATGGTCCTACTGGTGTTCCCATGCCTCACCAATATCATCCTTAAAGTAATCGATAGTTACCTTTTCTGGCTACTTTAGATCTTCCAGACCTGTTGAGATTGACAAATGATCCCATATTGCATTCTCCTTTATGGCCAGTAATTCCTGCCAAGTTGCCATCGGATATCCAAAAATTTGACAGTAAACCTGGAGAAGATATGAATAACCATGTCATGACATTTCATCTTTGGTGTTAATCTAACTCATTGATGGATATTCGACTGCATCTTTTCCAACATATTCTTACGGGCTCTGCAACAAAATGGTACATTGTATTACAACGTGGATCTTTTCAAAATTTTAATTCACTTGCAATGGCTTTCCTCACCCATTTTCAACTGCCAATTAGATATGAAACCATAATGGAACTTTTGACCTCCCTTCGTCAGACCAACTCCGTACACATTTATGATAATATTCATGAGTGGAGACGAAGATGATGGTTGATCAAAGCTACCATTCCTGACCAGTTGTTGGCAAAATGGTTCACAAAATCCCTGTTACCACCCATTGCTTGTGATGTGGAAATGGGAGGCGTAGTTATAGAAGAATAAGCTATTGTTCGCACCCAATATCTGGTTTATTTCCAATCTGGTACTTTATATGAACTAATCCCAAATGCTCCCCGTACGTCAACTGATGCATCCAAACCATCATATACCGTTCATTCTGACGATGTTATTGGTTATGTCAAAACTCAACCTACCCCACAATTGACTAGGACTACAAATCACTCGTTATCTAGATCGACTACGGTGCAAGATTCTATGCCATATAATTCCTCCCCAACTAATTTTTTTGAAGTAAATGCAGTTCAATCTGCTTCACCATCGTAATCTAGGGGAAAAAGAAGAGTAAGAATAAATCACAGAAAAAAAATAATCAAACAGAAAACACAAAAACACAAACACAACCACCTGTTGCTGAGAAGAAACAACAAAGAAAACCGAAATTTCCCTATCTCATATGTGTTGAAGATCATCACACAATAGACTGTCCTCATCAAGATGAAGTATCAAAATTCCTTAAAGGAAATCCCCAACCCGTTGTTTTGACACATCCTTTTCCACAACGACAGTCAATGGTTGTGAAAAATCGAGCACCTCTGCAAGGAGGAAACCTAGGTCCTCCTCCTAAAGAGGATCCTTGCTCAAGTGCACATATTTACATGTTCAATGGTGTAGATTTGACTAGTAGGACTAAAACATATGAAACACCTCCAGGGAAAAACGGTAAACAAAGTGTAACTAATGGAATCGTGAGCGATCCACCTTCCACTTCCGTTACCCCTCCATCTGGACCTCTCCAGATTGAAAAACCAAACTTTGACTCTATATTACGTCTTCCCAAGAGTACTATTCGAAATTCAACCTTTAATCCCAACTCTCGTGTTTCCCAGAACTACAACATAGTTGAATATTTGGCCCAAGCACCTTGTGTAATGCCCACGCTCAAAGTTCTAAAAAATTGCCCTAGTCAGCACATGACTCTCTTGGCAGCCATTGGAGCTGTACATATCGAGTCATCCAATACTATCACGTTTAACCTGAATGATTATAAATCGAGGTTCTCTCACCAACTTACATTTTAAATCGAATTTGTTGTTCACAATCAACACATTCATCACACTATATTGGATGAAGGAGCATCGACCTGTGTGATGTCCTTATCCTATTGGAAAGTTCTTAAATCACAAGGCCTCAATCAACCTCCTACTGTGTTGAAAGCATTTGATGGACGAGGTTTTAGACCTTATGGACTGTTGCAATCATTAGTCATTCAATTAGGGATAAAAAATGTTTCCGTCGATGTGAAAGTAGTCGACGCTCCTTTAGATTATAACTTACTGCTTGGAAGAAATTGGTTTTATGCTATGACTGTTGTAGCATCTTCAGTTTTTGGATGTGTCCAGTTTCCTCATCAAGGAAAAATAGTTACCATCGATCAATTATATTATTGTACACCTAATTCTCGCAGCTAAACCACCGACAATATTCCATTTTTGGGGGACTCAATGATTACTTATGAAAGTGTAGGGGTGGGTCTACTGAAATATTCTTTGCTCATGGGAACTTTCCCCGCTCTCGTTCCTCAAACTTTGTAGCATATCAAAATGATAAATATGATTTTGACCACGGTACATCAATACCTTGAATCATCTGATCCTTGGATCGTACCTAGTTATTTAGAGTTTAATACGCTAGGTGATAGTATGTCGCTTAGCCCAGCAGAGGCGAAATATGATGCCATTCAATCCACCTCTCCTTCACCTGATGACCAACATATGGTGGCGTCCAATTCTTATTCACTACCATCTTGGTTGAATTCCTTATCATCGACCTTTGATTACATCCTACATATTTTTCCATCCGATGAATCTATTATGGAAATGCTTAATATTGAAGAGTCATCGTGGAATGATAACCACCATCACTCATCCTTTCTTCTGAGTTTGGATGAAATCGAGGAAAATATTCAATCTGTTTTTCCATCTGATATTGTCGATAATCCTCAATCTATGATACTCACTCAAGATACTATCTCCAAGGGAAATTTAGGAAATATATCACAAACCACCATCGTAGACATATCATAAAAAGAGGGTGTCGTGGAATATATAAAATTAGGCGCGAACTATTCAACTAAAGAAATTCAAGACTACACCACCTTATTTAAAGAATTCCACGACATTTTTTCTTGGAGCTATGAAGAAATGTTAGGTATTGATCCTTCGATCGTTCTGCATGAAATTACAACGTATCATGAAGCTAAACCTGTACGACAGAAACTTCGCCCTGTTCATCCTAATAAAACTGCGGCAATAAAAGTATAAGTTGAAAAATTATTGAAATATGGTTTCATTTACCCTTTACCTCTGACCGAATAGGTTTCTAACATCATTCTGGTCGCAAAGAAACAAGGGACGATTTGAGTTTGCGTCGACTATAGGGATATTAATAAGTCTTTTCCGAAAGACAATTACCCTACACCCTTCATCGACCAAATTATCGATAATTGCGTTGGAAGCGTAATCTTCTCTTTTATGGATGGATTCTCAGGCTATAACCAGATATATATTTTACCAGCTGATCAACATAAGACAACCTTCATCTGCCCATGGGGAACCTTCTCTTATCACAAGATACCCTTCGATGTTAAAAATGTTTCCGCCACTTTTTAGTGGGCTTTGTCGTACACTTTCCACAATATCAATCATATTGTTGAAACCTACCGCGATGACTTTCCAACTTATTTGGCTCATCACAAATATCATATTAAGCATCTGAGAGCGATTTTTCTTAGATTTCAACATTATAACATATGATTGAATCCCCACAAACACATTTTTACTATCGAATGAGGGAGGCTCCTAGGTTTCTTAGTCTCCAAAGATGGGATTAGGGTGGATCCCTTAAAAATGAAAGTTATCCTGGCTTTACCTCCTCCCAACAACATTACCCAACTCCAAAGTTTGCAAGGGAAGGCAAACTTTTTATGTCATTTCATCTGCAATTACATAAAAATCATGAAAGGATTCATGAGGTTGTTGCAGAAGGATGCCCCTTTCATATGGGATGAACTTGATCAACTCTCATTGGACACTCTCAAACATGCTTTAACACATACACCATTAATACACCCCCCTAACTACGAGAAATATTATATCCTTTATTTAGCTGCCTCCGCTTCCACTATTTCCATGGTGTTAGTTCAAGAGGACGATGACGATATAGAACATGTGATTTACTATTTAAGTAAGAGTCTTTCTGACCCCGAACTTCAATATTCACATGTTGAGAAATTTGCTTTGGCAGCAATCATCACTGTCCAAATATTTTGATAATACATCTTACTTCGCACTACTACGGTTATTGCTAACTTGAACCCCATGTACCACATCTTTACTCCTCAAGTACTTGGGGGAAAATATTCAAAATGGATCATCATTCTTCAACAATTCGATCTCGAGTTTACAAAATCTAAAGCCAAGAAATCATTGGTTTTTGCGGAGTTGATTTGCAATCTTTCCCATACTGACGAGGATATCGAGCCTAGTGATTCCATGCCATATGAGTCACCATTCCTTATCGTTACAAATGATCCATGGTATAGATACATTCTCTTATATATCCAAACCCAACGCTTCCGCTAAGATATTTTGCATGATGACCGACATCGCATTCGACATCATTCAAAATATTACCTTATTGTTGGCGACACATTATATCGACACGATATTGATATTATTCTACGACATTGTCTCACCTGTGACGAGGTTGAGTGTGTCTTAAATGATTGTCATTTAGGATCTTGTGGCGGTAATCTCTTTGGGATGGCTACATCCCAGAAGATATTATGTGTAGGTTATTTTTGGCCCTCCATTTTTAAAGATTGTATCGAGGCCATAAAAAAATTCCTACCGTGTCATATCTTTCACAAGAAATCATGTACCCACCTTGCTCCACTACATTCAATCATCGCCATTGGCCCCTTTTCCAAATAGGGCATCGATTTCATGCAATGTAAGCCTACCTCAGCCGGGGGGCATGGTTATATTATCATCACAGTAGATTATTTTACTAAATGGGTTGAGGCTATTACTACATTCTTAAACGATGGCCAAAATGGTACTATTTTCGTATTTAATCACATCATCAATGGATTCAAAGTCCCATGAGCTATCGTAACCGATCACGTATCTCATTTCCAAATTCAGATAATGAGTGAGTTGCATACCAAATTAGGTTTTCGACATGAAAACTCATCCCCATATTATCCCCAATCCAATGGACAAGTTGAAGCCATCAACAAAGTCTTGAAAACCATGCTTCAACGCATGGTTGGGGTGAACAAAACCAATTGGAATTTACAACTCTTGTTAGCACTCTGGGCCTATCGGACTTATGTTAAAACTGCCACTGGTTTCACACCTTTCCAGCTAGTATATGGGTTAGAAGCGGTGTTTCCAATTGAGTGTGGAATTCCATCTTTGAAACTAGCCGTAGAACTCTTGCCCAACAACTCCGTCGAAGAGGAACGTTTCCTATATCTAACGAAGCTGGATGAGACCCATCATGATGCTACTCTCATTAATGATACATATAAAAAATGTATCAAAACTCAACATGAAAAGTCTGTTCGACATCGTGTTTTTACAGAAGGAGATCTAATCATGGTCTACAACCAAGACCATGATAAACTTGGAGCAGGAAAACTAGAACCTATGTGGCATGGAACCTACATCGTAAAATGTGTGGTACACAGAGGTGCCTACGAGTTAGTCGACTATGATGGAATCCCTCTCAATGAGCCTCCTAACGGGCTCTATCTGAGGAATTACTATTCTTAGAAAATGTTGCATGTGTGCTTTGTACTTTATTGTACCATATGATTTGGTTTGGAGTGTCTTTACTTTTACGTGTAAGGGTTTTGTTTCATCTTTAGCTGCTTATACCCTGCTTTGTGCTTGAATGTGCATATGACAACATATTTCCCCATATATTTTGTATTTGCAGATGGTGCTAGCCGACATACCCAAAACTTAGCTTCTACGACTTTGACTATTTACCATTCTAGCGAGTTGGTATATTCAGGAGGGATATGTCTTGGACCTGCAACCAATAATGTTTATAAATATCATGCCGTAATTGAACTTTTGATCGAGGTCGCCTCTCTTAACATATATCCGATAATCATTAGTCTTGATTCCCAACTCGTGGTTTGTCAACTTAATCGCGTTTATGTTGTTCGCAATCCAATATTGCTACGTCTCTATTTGAGAGTTCACCATCTCGGGAGGTCTTTTATTTGCATAGAATACCAACACATATCGAGATAACTTAATATCATTACTGATTCATTAGCAAATTATATGTTGGATTGGAATCTCAAACATAGATGAATATTCAAAATCATAAAGCATAAATAAAAACATCACATCATTTGAAAAATAAGTAGACGAGACAAAACTCATATATATTTGTATATAAATAGAAAAAGTGTTCCATAAAATCATCCAAAAGTACATAAAAGGGAAAAAATGTGGGCTACTGTGCTCGTACATCATCGCATAAGACTACACTAAAAACATGAGACTCTACTCATCTCCCTGCACTACATTGTGCTCATGGTAACACATCACTGCTTGAGCTACTCGCTGCAGCAGATGACTGAGACTCTCTAGGAAACCTATTGTGTGCCTTTGCAGGTGATAAGGAAAATATCGCAATCTCATGGAGCTGACACCCATGGTAAGCCCCCTCAGATTCCTCTCTACCTCGCGGAGCGCTACGGATTCACCACGTGCCTCTGCCACTATCTGAACACCACCGTGCTATCCAAATGGTGACATCCTGGCTAAACGTGATATGCCTCGGTCTGGATGATGAAAATAAAAAATGTTTAAGATCCCTCATTGTACCACAAAAAAATACATATATCATAAAAAGCCAAAAACACTTTTTGCAACGTCATGTTTTGGAATTTACCTGATGCATTCCACTGTGCCCCTTCAGGGAGCACTAAATCTGCACTACCTCCGAAGTCCATCCTAGAATAAGGGTAGCCCTCCACCGTCATAATATGCCTCCTACACCATGCAAAGAAATCGACAGTAAAAGAAAAAGAGGAGGGATCATTTCCAAACCGAGGTGAAAGGCTTGTCCACCTTTCCATCCTAGGCTCAGATACATGATACTCTATCAAAGAAATCTGAGGCTGCATCAAAGGTACTTGTCCCAGGAAGAACGATACCAAGAATGATTCGTACTCAAACTGTTTCTGCTTCCCTGTTCTACATATGGTAATCTAATCTTTGACATTTGCTAGAAATCCTGCACACCAATTGAAGATCTTCGGCCCAAGACACTAAACTGTGTATGCCATATGTGATTTGTAAGCCAAGTGAGGATTGGTGCTTCCTACTAGTTTGGTGATGGTGAATAGGATATCTCATAATGGAAGATCTCTCACATCCTTAATTGCAATCCTCCAACTTTCCTTGTGGGATCCCGGTAAATAGAACTGTGCTATATAGTCATCCCTCTGCAAGGGTGTGGCCCAATGCCCGGATAAGATGACGGGTGCCCCTCTTTTAGAGAGCCCCATAAAAAAGTATACATTCTCAATTTCAATCTCTAAAAGTTGAGATCCCACTTGAAAATACTTCTCATCAACATCCCATAACCCAATCAGATGCTCTAAGAGGAGTATCTCTCTCTGCATGTTTTGTATCTTGAAAATTTTTAGTAAACTGCAATTTCAGAGCACTTCCATTGCTTGAGTGTCATCCAATGCGGCCATATCATTATTTTCGTTCTCTCTTTCCTTCTACTCGAGAATTTTGGCTTTTAAATCCCTGCAAAACATCATTAAAGATCATTAGTCAAAACCCCAAGTCAAAAGAAAGCTTTTTAATAGGATAAAAGACAAGGAATTATTTTTGTTTTGCGCCTGATGCCCCCTATAGACTATTTTAGAGTGTCGATGCGCCCTATACACAAGCACCAGGGCACCAAGATTTGGTTTGGCGCTCGCCCCCCGATACCTTAGGGGAGCGCCACCCTAGTAAGGTGTCGGGTTCTTAAAGGGCCTATAACAACTCAAAAAATGCATTAAAATATAAATAAATTATCATAACAATAACTCTAAAAAGAATGCAAAAATTCACGCATAAATTGTTCCCATGTGTGAATAGAGGCAATCGGAAAGGTTTCGCACCAACTCTTGACCCGTCTTGCAAAGGTGAGGGTGCATAACCTACAAATGATATTTCTTTCAATAATATTGTGAGAACCACAAAATTTCCAGAAATTAAAAGCATGTTCAGATGCATAGATTTCACCCTCGCCATCAAATATAAGTTGTGACAAGAAATGTAAAATATTTCTAGGAGGTTTTGGAGGTATAGTACCAAAAAAACACCTCCATAAAGCGATATGGGATGGAGCCATTAGTAAAATAAAACAAACAATCAATGCAAATGACTCCACAGGCTCAACTTGTCATCTGGCCCTCCTTCTAACACCATTTCTGTTGACGGGCCAGAATGACCTGTTCAATTAGATGAGGGAGAACACCCGATGGAAGGTTCCAATCGGACCTACTATTGTTTGGGGTAGTGTTTCACGCGAGTTTATGGGCCTCTCTACCGCTCATAATTAAAAGAATAAAAAGGGGAAAGACAACCGAATCCCCCCCAAAGCGATCTAATTAATTCTAATGCTAATCTAACTAAAAACTAACTAATCTAATCTAACTAATTCTAACCTATCCCGAGAGCAAAGCTAATAGATGAGTACAGTGAAAGGTAATATCTAGAAAACAAAAAGAATCCATGACAACCAAGACATGTTAGCACAATAATATTGCAGAAATAATCTCAAATAGTTGAAAATGAAATATTTAACATCAATCCTGCACCCATAATAAATCACAATACTAAATGATTCTAGATACTAAGCACAAAAATAGTTAATATGGTCAAATACCCAGAAAACCTAAAACACAAATAAAGGTGTATAATAGTCCCACAAGCACTTGCATACAATTATGACTTCAAAATGCCTCATGCTCTTTATTACTCAGAACCAAAAGTACCATCTTTGGTTACAAATGGAAAAAGTCCCGATACATTAAACTAGCTCCCTTTTATAGAACAAGAGAGAGACTCTTTAGTTATCATGACCATTCGTTTTCTTTTTCCCTAATTTTGTCTTTTTTATGTTTCAAATTTCTCTAGAATTTTGAAAATGTAGATGTGGGAGTTACAAATGGGAGCCAAAGAGACTCTTGGGTGGTTACATTCTCCCTATGATAGTTTACCAATGATATCTATTTAAATTTATTATTCACTTTGCCTGTTGGGTCGTTTTCTGAATTTCTTGTGTTGTTCTTGGCATTTTTGGCTCTGATATGCTGACTGATATCAGTTTGTCATGTTCTCCTCTGTCTCATCTTTCTGTTGATCTATTTCTGGCTCAATTTCGTTGTCAGTATCTCAAGATAAGATTGTTTGAAGTTTTCATGTCTGGTTCTTCATCTGAATTCAGGTTATGTATGTGTTTTTCATTTTTGAGCAATTTACACTCTCATTCTTCCCACATTTTCTATGCCATCTTGTTCTTCTGTTCTCTAGATTTCTATTGAGCTATCCTGGGATTTATTTCGTTACTCGTAGCCCCAGATATGACTGCTTGAAGTTGGTATGGCCATTTCCCACCCCAAATCCGTGGTTGTCGGTTTTCTATATGTTCTGGTGTTTTATATCATTTTTTTGGCTTAGAGACCCATACCATTTCACTCCTCTGTTTGATATCTTTCCAAGGAGGTATCACGGCCCTCATTCTAACATCTGTAGAAAAAGTTATGGTTGTTTAAAATTTCTCATTAAACAACCATTGACTAGGCCCGTGGGTTAATCTGGACCATTACTTCTTGAACTTGCAAAAGAGAAAACCCACGAGATCAATGGTTCTGGTCAAGTGTCCATCTAACCTTGAAAAGAGTAGATTTTTTGTGTTCATAACTTCACATCAGAGTCTTTCTAACTACTATCGCATTCCCATCCTGATTCATCAACTCCGAGAGTGAGATTTAATCATTCAATAGATCTAGAATCAATCCCCATAGTCCATCGGACGAGCCATTTCACGACTTGTTCCAACACACCAGTGAAAATATATCGAATAAAATAATCGAAGAATATTCCTTCTTTGATTCTCATGCTAAAGGTTAAACCACGAAAAAAGTGATGACATGTAGTCGGAGCTAATCATTCAACATCCAGAAAATTTGTGAAGTTTCATGGTATCGATAGGAGATATCAAGGAATATTCCCTCATAGCTCCATTTTGCATGCGAAAGATATGGATCATCCTTTTAGTGATGATCAACGACCATGATTAAATTCATTCAGAGTTTGAAGGAGATCGTTCAAAGTGTTAACTCTGACCATCAAAAGTTATAACCCAAATACTATTGCACGAAAAATATCTGACCGTTCACTCAGGGAAAATATTGACGACTCGAGAGGGCTTCGCTTTAGCAATATTATTGAGTTTTAAGATTGCGAAACTTTGCAAAGTAATAAGCCCATGGTGCCTATGTTTGTTTCTTGGAAGGAAAAGGTGCTTAGCTTCAAAATATCTTATGTAGTTCACTAAAGAATTCAATTGCGAACAACATTGGTATGTGAAAGAAGAAGACAAGGATTCAATCTGAGGCAGCAAAGGAACATTCCCTATCTGAGAAAAATAAATAAATATTTGTATTGTCGGTATTGTAGCCGTAAGGCCATCAAATCCGAGAATAAATGAAGGTCGTTAATCGAGTAGTGAGTGAAATGCAATCCCAACCATTCATTAGGGGAGGGACGTCAGAGTGAGTTGGGATATTAGGAGTAGATGTACTCCGATGGAGAAGGAATCTGACAATGAAGAGTGTGAATGCCAAGGACGATGAACTTCCAACATCATTGTCGAAGTATGTGATTGGAAGGATAGGAAGATGAGTCAGGACAAATCCCGACCATGATGAGGATAGGTGGTGGGTGCCACATCAACGTTAGCACCACGTTAGATGACAGAGGAGAGTGTGAGCAGCATGGTTGCCACATGGGAGTGGGAAGAAAAGGTGATATTTGTCTTTGGAAAATTTAGGAGGCCATAAATTTCAATCCGAAACTAGGATTTAAGAATGGTGATATTCGTTGGAACGTTCTCGATGGGAAAAATCCAACTATGAGATTTGGTTAGAGGAAATAATAGAGGAAAATAAGGAGAAAACCCAATAGGCCTTGGGCCTAGGTTTCAGGAGAGAGGGAAGTCCAAAAGAATAATCTGGTAGAGATCAATCTGAAGAGGCTTGGGGATAGGTTTGTAGGAAAGGTGGATCCAATAGCCTTGGAAGTTTAGGACCTCAGGGAAAGAGGAAAAGGGGAAGCTTGGTAAGGATAAAATTCAAGGTTCTAGAAAAGTATCAACAGATTTCCCACAAGCCTCTCAATGATGGAGCGGTCATGCAAACAAAGTGGCTTTACAAACCTTCTCCTGCAAAAAAAAGAATGAGATTAACCATGAAATCAAGGAAGACTAGCTAATACAATAAACAATATATTCCCTTCCTTTAAACCAACTTATGAGAGAGTGTTAGGATTATTTAAAAATAGTGTGATGATTATAGGTGAGTGTATTAAGATTACATATGCTAATTCGAAATAGAAGAGTAGAATCCATACGCGAGAGCACATAGTATGAAGTCATGCAACATAACATGTTAGAAATAAGATGCAAAATTTGAATTAGGCAATCAACAAATAAGCATCCACAAACTCATCCAAGACATGAAATAGAACATCAAGCCATGTGATAAAATAGGATCATCAAGCACTTTGAAATCAACAAAAGGTCTCAAGACAACGTTTCAAGTCCATCATACAAATGTCAACAAATATAACCTTCCAATAAGCATTATGAAGACATTTGAAATCATCAGATTGGGAGGAATAGTCAACACCCATCAAAGACAATCATCCATCTAGATATAACCCCCAACTCCTTCAAAGTAGGCAAAGGGATAAAATTAGGTTCAAGCGATATAGGATTAGGAAATAGGGTTGAAGTTTTAGTAGGAGGGCCCTTTCCTTTCGCTTGTATAGGCAAAAGTAAAGGTGGGTTGTTGCAGCCACAATAGCTGCTCAGGGTCAAACTGGTTACCCTCCAGGTCACACTACCTATCCTCCTTAGTGTCCAACTAGTTACCCTCCTTAGGGTCCAACTAGTTACCCTCCTGAGGGTCAATTTGGTTTTCCCTCATCTTTTACCCAAGTACCTCGACAAACGAATCCCTCTTTTACTGGCCAAAATCCTCAACAAGCATCTATGGGAGGACCTTCTGGATACAATTTCCCTCAACATCTTGTTTAGGGTCCTACTGGTGTTCCCATGCCTCACCAATATCATCCTCAAAGTAATCAATAGTTACCTTTCTGTCTACTTTAGATCTTCCATATCGGTTGAGATTGACAAATGATCCCATATTGCATTCTCCTTTATGACCAGCAATTCCTACCAAGTTGCCATCGAATATCCCAAAATTTGATGGTAAACCTAGAGAAGATCCGAATAACCATGTCATGACATTTCATCTTTGGTGTTAATCTAACTCATTGATGGATATTCGACTGCATCTTTTCCAACATACTCTTATGGGCTCTGCAACAAAATGGTACATTGTATTACAATGTGGATCTTTTCAAAATATTAATTCACTTGCAATGGCTTTCCTCACCCATTTTCAACTGCCAATTAGATACGAAACTAGAAGGGAACTTTTGACCTCCATTCATCAGACCAACTCCGTACACATTTATGATAATATTCATGAGTGGAGATGAAGTTGATGGTTGATCAAAGCTACCATTCCTGACCAGTTGTTGGAAAACTGGTTCACAAAATCCATGTTACCACCCATTGCTTTTGATGTGGCAATGGGAGGCGCAGTTACAGAAGAAGAAGCTATTTCTCGCACCCAATATCTATTTTTGGTTTATTCCCAATCTCGTACTTTATACGAACTAATCCCAAATTCTCCCCGTACGTCAATTGATCCATCCAAACCATCATATGCCGCTCATTCTGACGGTGTTATTGGTTATGTCAAAACTCAATCTACCTCACAGTCGACTAGGACTACAAATCACTCAGTATCTACCTCGACTACGATGCAAGCTTCTATCCCGTATAATTCCTCCCCAACTAAAGTTTTTGAAGTAAATGTTGTTCAATCTGCTTCACCACCGTAATTTGGGGGAAAAAGAAGAGTAAGAATATATCACAGAAAAAAAATAATCAAACAGAAAACACAAAAATACAAACACAACCACCTGTGACTGAGAAGAAACAACAAAGAAAAGCAAAATTTCCCTGTCTTATATGTGCTGAAGATCATTACACAAGAGACTGTCCTCATTAAGATGAAGTATCAAAATTCCTCAAAGGAAATCCCCAACCCGTTGTTTTGACACATCCTTTTCCACAACGACAGTCAATGGTTGCAAAATATCCTGCACCTCCGCAAGGAGGAAACCTAGGTCCTCCTCCTAGAGAGGATCCTTCCTCAAGTGCACATATTTACATGTTCAATGGTGTAGATTTGACTAGTAGGACTAAAACATATGAAACACCTCTAGGGAAAAATGGTAAACAAAGTGTAACTAATGGAATCGTGACTGATCCACCTTCCACTTCTGTTACCCCTCCATCTGGACCTCTCCAGATTGAAAAACCAAACTTTGACTCTATATTACGTCTTCCCAAGAGTACTATTCGAAAGTCGACCTTTAATCCCAACTCTCGTGTTTCCTAGAACTACAACATAGTTGAATATTTTGCTGAAGCACCTTGTGCAATGTCGACGCTTGAAGTTCTGCAAAACTGCCCTAGTCAACACAGGACTCTCTTGGAAACCATTGGAGTTGTAGATCTCGAGTCATCCAATAATATCACATTTAACTTGGACGATTATAAATCAAGGCTCTCTCACCAACTTGCGTTTCAAATCGAATTTGTTGTTCACAATAAACACATCCATCACACTATATTGTATGAAGGAGCATTGACCTGTGTCATGTCCTTATCCTCTTGGAAAGTTCTTAAATCACAAGGCCTCAATCAACCTCCTACTATGTTGAAAGCATTTGATGGACGAGGTTTCATACCTTATGGACTATTGCAATCATTATCCATTCAACTAGGGGTAAAAAGTGTTTCCGTTGATGTGAAAGTAGTCGACACTCCTTTAGATTATAACTTACTGCTTGGAAGAAATTGGTTTTATGCTATGACTGTTGTAGCATCTTCAGTTTTTCGATGTGTCTAGTTTCCTCATCAAGGAAAAATAGTTACCATCGATCAATTATATTACTGTACACCTGATGCTCGCAGCCAAACAACCGACAATATTCCATTTTTTTAGGACTCAATGATTAGTTATGAAAGTGTAGGGGTGATCCGTAGGATCTTTTAATGACTTATGGTTGAGTTTTAATTTTGCATGCATTAATTAACCATTTGAGAAACTTAGTGAAAGAATGAGGAATTATGACAACCATATACACATATCCAGATCTGAAATGAAATAATAGACAACAAATCATAACATGTAGATTGATAACGGAGTTCGGCACAACTTTGCCTACGTCTCCGGGCCTTTTTCTCTGTGGGGGAGGATTCTTTATTTATGCTCAATAGCTCAAAAGTACATCTCTACAATGCCAAATGGATACAAGACTAATCTGGTCATGTTCTTCCAGATCTCTATAACAATGCAAAGAAAACGGCACGCAAAATGGACGTCCAGAGCTCTCAGAAATGGTCTGACAACGTCTCCTCCTCAAAAGCTTCTCTGCATCAAACTAGATTTGGCTTGGCTTCTCCTCAGCATAATTCTGCTCTGAATGCCCTCTCATGGCCTCAAACAGGCCTGGGTTATATAGCTTGGAAGTTGGTTACTCATCTCCAACTTCCTCCCAAAATTTAGGCTCCAAAACTACCCAATATCTCCCAAAAATGGAGAAAATTAATTAAAAA